>JASDQU010100463.1:75158-91456 GCA_032191745.1 Picea mariana | reverse complement strand
ATCTTCATATTAAATAATCTATTCATTAGAAATACCTTATTGGATGTCGAGGGTTTTTCATACAATTTGGCCAATGCGTCCATCAAACCCTTCGTTGTCTTTTCTTTCAAAATATTGAAAGCCACCGATGCTACCAGGCTCAGCCATATCGTTCCTAGAGCCTTTTTGTCAAGAATATCCCATTCTTTGTCCTTCGTAGCCACCAACTTCTTTTCTATTCCACCCAATGGTAGGAATAGATCCTTCTGATATAAATAGTCTTCCATCTGCATCTTCCATAACTGGTTGTTTTGGCCGTTAAATTTCTTGACCCTAAACTTTCCATCTTTTGACATTGCTCCCACTCGAACCAGGAACCCTCTTTTCCTACGAGTTACCTTTCACTCTGATACTAGTTGTTAGAAAAATAGGACCGTGGAGCAATAAAATAAAACAAATGCGGAAACAAAACACAGAAGATACACAACACAATAAAGACATAGATTTACGTGGTTCACCTAGTGTGGGCTACATCCACCATAGAAATTGCCAGTTCCTTCCTTTATTATTATCCAGCATATGAAGGGATACAACCTACAACAAACCCGCTGTAACTTCCTCTTCTTTCTCTCACAGTCTCCTATCTCATAATACAATATTCGTCATCAACCATAGCCGCAATACATTTCCCTCATAAAAGAGGGTTTCCTATCTTTGTATATGTCTGAGAGCCTATTTGTATGTGTATGCCTGAGAGCCAGTGAGACTATTTTTGTATATGTCTCATCATTAATATAAAATATATCGCTCATGCAGACCGACCACAATAAAAGAGTATGAGGGACTAAACTCCACTAGTTAGGGAAAAGGGGGAGGGATAAAAGTTAAGGAAAAGGGGCTAAGCTAGGGAGATTAAACCAAAAATAAATATTATATTAATATTTCTTAAGTACAAAGTATGGATAATTATTTTATCCTAAGTTCTAAGGTTGGGGACAAGTGGTCCAAAGTAGCCCCCAACATGACAAGTGTCAAGTTGGGGACATGCATACATATTGTTTGGACTTAATTCATTTTCCCATTCCTCCCATCATTTAGTCATCCAGTCAATCATCCATGATCATTCACACACTCATTGAGCTCTCCTCTGTACCTTCTTGTCATTGTACCTGAACCTATATCGCTAACCATACCTGTTTGTGTACCTCGTTAGCTTGGGAGCTGGACGGAAGAAGCGGGTTATCAGGCCCATGGAATATTGAAGAGGCAGGTTATCATACATGTGATAAATTTCTCTTTGGGTGAGTGGTCCAAAGTAGCCCCCAACATGACAAGTGTCAAGTTGGGGACATGCATACATATTGTTTGGACTTAATTCATTTTCCCATTCCTCCCATCATTTAGTCATCCAGTCAATCATCCATGATCATTCACACACTCATTGAGCTCTCCTCTGTACCTTCTTGTCATTGTACCTGAACCTATATCGCTAACCATACCTGTTTGTGTACCTCGTTAGCTTGGGAGCTGGACGGAAGAAGCGGGTTATCAGGCCCATGGAATATTGAAGAGGCAGGTTATCATACATGTGATAAATTTCTCTTTGGGTGAGAGAATTACTGGGAATTTGTTTTCTGAAGGTGCTAAACTCAAGCTACAGGGCTTTGAGACTTCCTGTCCGGCCTGTTGCTGAAGCTAGAAAAGGAAGTGGGGCAGTCGAAGGATTGCTGGGAAGAGAAGGGGCACACTTCCTAGGGTTGGACAGACATGTGGGGAATGAGGGTCTATAGGCTGTTAGTTTGAGTTGGCACCTTTGACGGAGTCTTTCCTGTTGTATGTGATACATCAACCTAGTTAGGAACCCCTTTACTCGGGTGGAGTTTTTTCCCAGCGGGTGACCCATTGCTGAGAGTGATGAGAAATGTGGTCTAAGGATGGGAGGTTCGTGGAAGTTCTGCATGCAATTGGTGATATTATTACCAAGATAAGTGTCAATTGTGTGATAAATTACATGTTGCATTATTATTTACGTGTTTATTTTTATGGGTTTATCCTATGTGTGGTTATAATTGTCTTTATATTTATGGGTATTGCCTGTATATGTTGCCTGTATATGTTTATTATTATTTCAATATGAATCTGTGCATTTACATAATGTATTTATATGTTTACATTTTTATATATAAAGTTCCGCAAGAGTTTCATGTGTATATATTTTAATTGCATGCAACTCAAAATATTTATGTGGCATAGCTCAGTTGGATGCTGGGTATGTTGCAGTATGTTAAGCAGAGAATGGAATAATTTTTTGGAGTAGCATGACCCGGCCTAGGTGGTCAGGGATGTTACAGATTTGTTTTCTCTACTTTGTAATATATTTTATATATTTTCTTTTAAAGATACATGGTCCCAATCTTAGGTATTTTTCTGAATGTGAATGCTAGTGTTTCAAAAGTATGATCCTTCTCAGACTTTTCTTTATTTTTCTTTATAATTTCATAAGAAAAGGAGGAGTACCACCTCTATAAAAATGTAGGGGATTCATATCCTTGTGAGGTTGAACTTAAGACCGTAAAATAGTCTTTGAGATCAACATTTTTAGCAACCATACTAGGGAGATAAAAAGGATGGTTTTGTAGAACAAAATCTAATGACTCAACCTGACACAAATCAACTGAATTTGCAAATTGGTATTATAAATCAACATAGCATAATACATTAGTTGTATAAATTGAAAATAGAAAAAAAAATAACCCAAGTAGAACTAGAAAGGTTGTGGGAAACTCTTGCTTGCGAAGAGGAAAAATAAATCAGAAGAAAACAAAGAAAAAGAGCTGGAAATTAAGAAAAGATTGGAAACATACAAAGGGCCATTAACAAGAAGTAAAAGTAAACAACTTCAAAAATAATTTGAAGTTGGAGAAATTTATAATATTGGGACAAGATAAACTAAAAAAATGGGTGATAGAGAAGAAATAAACAAAATTCCCAAGTGTTATATCCCCAAAATTCCCTACCTATGCATACATGGCCTTGGCTTTTCCACTTACATAATTTGCCAATTTACAACTGATGTTGTCTCTTAAAAAACCATTTTTTCGAGCATGTACATGCCCTACTAAACTAGAACCTGCGTACATATGTGAGTTTCATACTAGTTATCCTACATACACATGCGAGCTACATGCTAGACATGCCATGTTCACCTCCAAAAATGCGAAAAAATATAAAATTGCAAGGAATTTGGTGGAGTTTACGGGCTATAGTCGGTTTCCCAACTATTTTACCCCTTGTAGCCTGTCCCCAAACTGATTAAATATATTTTTATCATATAAAAATAGGTCTTGGGGTCTCATTTACAACATCAAGCAAGACAACAAAGAAAATCTACCAAAATCCCTTCCCCTTTTAGCCCAAGCTTTGCAGCCGTTTCTGAGATTTGGCCTCACCATTCCCACTCAAACCCTTTATCCTTATATAATCCTTTACCTTTTCCCAAAGATATTAGTTGGTTGTGAGAGGCAGCATGGGACTGATGCACTTGGAGCAACAATAAGAGGAGCCTAGACCCGGTTCGTGGAGTGTTTGCTGATAAGAAGGTTATAATATTTCTAATCTTCATATTGAATAAAATAATTATTTCATGTCCAAATACATTGTGTCTTTATATCTTTATTAATTAATGAATATATTATTATATTTGAATACTGAAAGTAACAAGTAGAGATTGTATATTTGTAGCATTTTTTCCTAAGTGTTCTTCTATGTCATCTTTGGGAGGAGACCCACAGCCTAGGAAGCTACAAAGGTGAAGAAGGTCTACATGGGATGTTAGGATAAAAGGTACACCTACTTCTTTCCTCTCTCTTGTATTTTAATTTATATATTTTTTGGATAACTTAGGAATATGATTGTCTTTTAAGGGAAGTCAGTGCTCTACCTGTACCTCAACCCAATATAGTAATAGGGGGATTTTCCCCGCTACCAAAATTGGTGAATTCAATGGGGAATATATTGTAAAGTATTTCATCCATCAATTGCTCTTCTGATGTCACACATTAGGGGGAATCTGTTATAACCCAAAAATTCCCTACCTATGCATACATGTCATTGGATTTTCCACATACACAATTTGCCAATTTATTGTTGAAGCTCTCTCTTAAAAAAACATTTTTTGGAGCATGTACGCACCCTAATGAACTAAAACCCACATACAAACACGAGTTGCATACTATTTATCCCATGTACATTCACAATTTGCATGCTAGACAACCCGCGTTTACTTCCAAAATTGCAAAAATATATAAAACTACAAGGAATTCAAAGGAGTTTACGGGCTATAGTCGGTTTTCCAACTATTTTACTCGTTGTAGCCCATCCCCAAACCGATAAACTATATTTTTATCATATAAAAATAGGTCTTGGGGTATCATTTACAACATCAAGCAAGAGAACAAAGAAACTCTACCAAAATCCCTTCCCCTTTTATCCCAAGCTTTGCATCCCTTTCTGAGATTTGGCCTCAACATTCTCCCTCCAACCCTTTCTCCTTATACAACCATTTACCTTTTCCCAAAGAGATCAGTTGATTGTGAGAGGTAGCATGGGGATGATGCACTTGGTGCAACAATAAGAGGAACCCAGACCTAGTTCACAGAGAGTTTGTCAATAAGAATGTTATAATTTTTTCTAATCTTGATATTAAATAAAAGAACTATTTATTGTCCCAATACATTGTGTCTTTATATATTTATTGATTAATGCATCTATGCTTATATTTGAACATTGAAATTAACAAGTAGAGATTGTATATTTGTAGCATTTTATGCCTAAGTGTTCTTGCAGGTCATCTTTGGGAGGAGACCTGCAACCTAGGAACCTACAAAGGTGAAGGAGGTTTACACTGGATGTTAGGATCAAAGGTACACCTACTTCCTTCCTCTCTCTTGTCTTTTAGTTTAGATAGTATTGGGATATCTTACGAATAGTATTATTATTTAAGGGAAGTCGATGCTCTTCCTGTACCTCGACCTAGTATAGTAATAGAGGGATTTTCCCTGCTAGCACCGAGAATCAAGAAGAAAGATGGGAGAGACAAAGAATACCACAAAGAAGGGTTAGAAATAGTTGACTCAACCTTATAGGGGAACAACACCAATTACCTACTCTTCCACAAGGAGTCTTGCTAGTATTTTTAGGATATAGAGTGATGGACCCAAGGAGACATATGGACCATTTTTTGTCTATGTGTGAAATACATCTAATCGAACATGATGACGTAATGGTGATATTTTTTCTGCAAACGTTGATAGGCCTGACCTACAAATGGTACAAGTCTCTTCCTTCACGGTCAATTTCATCATTTGATGATTTGGAAACTATATTCATGACCATATATGCACCAATGATTGCATACCATACATTTCTCACACAATTCACCCAAATCCATTTGAAAAAGGGAGAGAGAATCAGAGATTTCAACTTGCGATTTTTCAATATGCTAAACCAGATTCCAGAAGAGAAAAAACCAATTAATCTAGTTGTTATCCCTCGATATGTTCCAGGCTATCGATGGAACTATGCCTAGGAATCCTAGGGGATAAGAATCAGAATGAGCCTTAAACTCGTGTTGATAACAGTAGGAATTATGCAAAAATTGTGGGTAGTTTTTTCTCTCTCTCTTACAGAACTCTTGGCCCTCAAACAATAACAAAACCAATATAAAAATGCTCAACATTAAGATGCATATGTCCACGAATGATTCAATCAATTTGAGTTTAAGCTAAGAAGGGATGGATTTAGAAGAAATACAAAATAAACATGCGAGGCATATTTAAGGTGAATCTCACAGTCTATGGAAAGAATAACATGTTGAGAAATTAAGAATTCAAAAGTTCTAGTTGTTGTATCAAATCATTAAACTATGCATAAAAAAATAAACATTTTTCATATATTAAAATCCATGGAGGTACCCTCTGCACATCACTGAATACAAGAAAAAATGACATGAAGTGGCCATACATTCAAAGGATGTCACTTCAATATCATAAACCAAACAACATGCAATTACACTATACATGTTCTAAAAATTGTTGCTTGATATTTTATTAATGGGGATCTAATACAAGAATCCATGAGATGAGAGGGATATCTTTTACAAGAACACATACACAAAAAATATGCATAGACTAAAGCATAACGTAGGGGATGAATCTCTTAAAGACTGCAACCTTGAAAATTGGTGTGTTTCTGATGGGATATTGATCAAACAACTTGGGTATAAGATACTCTTAAATTCCCCAAAGTGCCAACCCTTTACAAAATGAATTATCTTTCCATTTTATCCTGTTTTTTTTCCCTTCAAAACTGCATCTTGATACTTCTTATTGTTCCCCCTGATTCATAATACTATAATTTCCATGGTTTCCAAAAAAATGCTTACAATTGAAAAAATTATGACAAAAAGATTCTTTTGGTAACCAACATTATTGAGCACATCGGGAACCGTTTGCACCACCTTGTTTTCCCATAGTAAGTTTAGGAAACTGACACATATAATTCCATGGCCTTCCCATTTGTTAATCAGTCTTATTCATATTAGGAACTAGCTTATCAAGGTTAGTGCACCTATCATACGATGGTTGAGGTAGATGATTGAACACCCCTTTCAATTGATGAAGTATCCTGAAATCTCCATTGAGTAGATCCATGATATCTTGTCCCAATAGGACCTCAGTTAACCTATCAACCCACTTGTCATCATTTATTTTATGTTCCAGCAACTCTATGTACATTTGTTGAGAGTGAATATCTCCATTCCCATCCCACAGGGGATGTAATTTCATAATGATGAGATCCTTGAAGATTGACTTGAATGATGATATATTTTTTACCATTTTCTCCACTCTAATTTATGTATCTTCATCTACCTCCTCTTTGTGAGAAATTTCTTAGCATCGATGTTGATGTTGATCTTTTCCTTAACATTCAGGTCTCAATGTTGCTCTTTCGTCCTCCCATTTAGGTATGGCTTATTTTCCAACTCAGTCTTCACTTCAATCATATCATTCTGAGTTATTTTAATTAGAACCAATTCATCCTCTACTAGAGAAAAGTGTGTCCAATTTCTATTTATCAAGTTAGATATTTGGTCCTAGGTTACATGCTTGCCTTCTTTCAGGGATGGTTTCCTTGTTTTATGCTTTGACATCCTTATATTGAGAGAAAATAGTTGGCGGTTTCTCTGATATTCCCTCACTGGTGGTTTCTTGTTGGAGTGATCCCACTAACAATAGAGCTAATAATAAATGCTCAAAAATAATGGGTGGACCCTTTGACTCTATCTCCCCTTGAGTTACCTACAATTCTCCTTTCTATTTATTTAGGAAGTGCGTAAATCATTCTTCCTCATATTCTTCTTCCTCCAGGTACACTCCTTTGAATTTCTTATTCTGATGTTGATCTGTCACTGACTCTAGTTGAGGGCTTGAAAATGGATGCTTTGGTACTTTAACGGTTGGTGTTTAGCTATCTTGAAAAAATAGGACTAATGAGTCAAGAGATTCATTTTCCAGGATCTCTCTAACTTTTTCCCAGGATTCTAGATTTGTTTCCTTTTATATTTATCCTCTTAGATAATGATTATAATAGGACTTTATATCAACGATAATTCCATGAGGTTCATATAACCACTTGTATTCTTTCTCAAAATCAAGGATATTTAACAGTTCTTCATCCCTTGAAAAAGTTATTCTTTGTTGCACTAGGAAAGAGCCGAATTCTTGAGGCAATGTAAAAGTGATTACTTTCCTATGTTGGCCAAATAGAAAATGATCATCTAACAACCTTTGTCTGATATACTCTAGAGCCATCAACCTGGGTGTAAGAAAAGGTGAAAATCTAAAAGGTTCCTACAAGAATGATCCAGATTATTTTCGACACGAAATGAGAGTGGAGATATAACACAAAAATATTCAGAGATATTGCAAGAGAGACAACAATATAAAATGGATATATCGAAAATATAACATGATTCTCATACATAGAGTAATACATGATTTCTATTAATGAAATAAATGTACAGAGACTGTAAAAATAAGAGTGAAAGACTCGCTAGAATGGTGGCATCTTATCTCTGAGAAGAGATGTGACGGCTACTCGCATTCGCAAGAAGATGATTATTAAAATGAGGCTCTAAGGGACTTTTTAACATAAGGAAAATCCAAAACCCTAACCTCAGAAGATGAAAATTCAAAAGGTTTGTGGGCCCCGATGGAGGTAGTTGATACGTCAACTTCCCGGGGGTGTAATGTTTGCATACGATCTCTGTTTGAGGCTCTCGATACCTTGCTAGAAGGATATATCCGAGGACTATAACTTTTGTGTGAGAAACATCGAAGGAACTTCCATGTTGCTTCCCGTTTTCCCAAAAAATGTTGTTTAGGGCCTCAAAATGACCCTGGAAGTTTGGGACCCAAAAAAATTGCTAAAATAGTAAATTACCAAAATTGCCAGAAAATTGTTTTGAGTTAGTTGGAAAAGGTGGGTGGACACCGATATCCAATGGGATCAATCCTCCCTCCTTAGGAAGAAATGGTCTCCATTTCATTAAGTTCCCGGGGGAGAGGGAAGAGCGTTTGCTGAATTTGCATCTTGATGAGTTTCTTGCCTTTTTGGAGAAGTTGCGTTGAAAGTTTTCATGAACATGTGGTTGGAAGGGTTGGAACTTTTTAACCAGTCTGGATACATGAGATGCTTGTGTGTAGAAGGAATATTTACACTTTGTTGCAATCTTGTCGACTTTCTTCTGTTAGATAGAAGGTGCTTGGGACGAGGTTGTAGTGGTTGCAATATCTTTATGTTCACCTTTTGAGCAGATTGTGAAGAAGCTGAATTTTGTAGTATGAGATACTACCTTGTGACATTGTTTAGGTGGATCAATATTCATAACTACTTCTGGTATTCTGTAGAGATGATCCCCCAAAGAAACAAGGACACCACGGGGTCAAGACACATAAACAACATGATGTTTCCACATATATGGATGGCCCAAGAGAACATCACAGACATCCAGTGGCCCAACATCACATAATACCTCATCCTTGAAGGGTTGGATATCGTATGATAATCGACATTGTTGGCTGACACGAAGATCTCGTCCCTAGCGAAGCCACGCTATGTTGTATGGTTGCGGGTGTGGTGTCGTCAACAATTCCAACTGTTTGATGACCTCTGCTAAGATGAGGTTCTTCTGGCTTCCGCTATCAACAATAAAATGAAGCAGGGTCCCCTTCACCCACATCTGTGAATGAAAAAGGTGCTCCTGCTCTTCAGGATCTGTTGGTTCTCCTGGTTGAATTGGTGTGGTCGCAACAATAGCAATGGGGTCTGTGTCGATGATCTGTCTTTTACCAGTATTTTCATAATAAGATTTTGAATCAGGGTTCAACTCCTTGTCTTTGATCTCGGCCACCAATGACTGTTTTGAGCAACATTCATCAGTGTTGTGCCAGGCGATTTTGTGGAAATTGCACCATTTTTCAGTGACCTTCTTCGTCTTTCCGTGAGACTTCTTTTCCTATGGCTTGGAATGGTTTTCAGGAGACTGTTTGTTAGGGTCGTCTTTCTCATACTTTGGGTGTTTCAAATTTGTAGACCCGAAATCCCATTTGTTCTAGAGATTACATTTCTACTCGATTTTAACAACATATCGATAAGCAGAACCGAGTGATGAGATGTCCAGAAAATCCATTTCAGTTTGGATGTATCTGTGTAGAGTCCCACAGTATTTCAGAACCAGATGTCACTCAGATTCATTGATACCCAACTTGGTGTGCAAGGTATGGAAGGTATTGGTGAACTTCATAATTGCTTGGCCCCTCTCTTTTTTTAGTGTGGTCCATCTCATGTATTGGTCCTCATAGTTGCCAACAGGGTAAATTATATTGTTCCTTTACCACATCCACAAACAAATCCCAAGTGGGCTCGTCCCCATATTTTCCAGACTCCTCTGTGGAAATTTTCTCTCAGTAATTTTCCCACCAATGTTTGACATGGGGGAGAGCCTTAAGGAGCACGAATATGATATTTTCTTTGTCAGAAAAATTGTGAACAGAGAAATAACCTTCTAACATATTTAACCATTTATCTAGGTCATCCGCATCTATCTGACCTTCAAATATAGGAATATCAAAATTGAATTGTACCTTAAAAGGAGAGGTGCCTCTAAAGTGGTTGCTTGATGAATATGAACCTGATGCTATCTACAGACGTTGAAGGATGTGGGAAAAATTCTCCATCATTTCGTCCCTCTGTCGCGTGAGAGCTTTCTCAAGCAACAGATTGATAGAATCGCTTGAGCTATCGTTTTTATTTTCTTCTGCCATTGAGGGTTTCTTGGGTGTGCGAGAGTGGTTTTCCTCAAGAGAGATAAACTCTAGACCCAACTTGCTATACTCAGACCTCGTCAGACATGCACTAAAAAATGATAAAGAGCAGCCTTCTCTGATACTAGTGATCCACATTATTTTCGGCACGAAATGAGAGCGGAGATATAACAAAGAAATATTTAGAGATATTGCAAGAGAGACAACAATATAATAGATATATATTGGAAATGTAACAAGAGTCGCAAATATATAGCAATACACGATTTCTATTAATGAAATAAATGTACGGAGATAGTAAAAATACATAGTGAAAGACTCGCTAGAATGGCGACAACTTCTCTTTGAGAAGAGATGTGATAGCTACTTGCATTTGCAAGAAGATGATTATTACAATGAGGCTCTAAGGGAATTTTTAACATAAGGAAAATCTAAAACCCTAACCTTGGAAGATGAAAAGCCAAAAGGTTTGTGGGCCCCGATGGAGGTTGTTGATACGTCAACTTCCCAGGGGTGTAAATTTTGCATACAATCTCTATTTTGTGTGCTCGATACCTCGTTAGAAATATCTATCAGAGGAATACAACTTTTGTGTGAGAAAAATCGAAGGAACTTTCATGTTACTCCCCGTTTTCCCAAAAATCGTCGTTTAGGGCCTCAAAATGGCCCCAGAAGTTTGGGACTTGAAAAAAATGCTAAAAATAGTAAATTACCAAAATTTCCAGAAAATATTTTTGAGCCAGTTAGAAAAGGTGGGTGGCCACCAATATCCACCTAGATCAAAGAAGCCATAAACCTTGATGACAGTAGAATTTTGGGCTAGGTACCAATCTTCGGTTCGAGTATCTTTACTTAATTGCAGCAAGCGTTTCATTTTTGTGAAAATTCTCAAAGGAGGTGAACCATGAATGAATGTATATAAGTCCTTCATGCAATGGTTGACATAATAGTTGAAACCCTTATTTTACTCCATCATTTTGACACTTTAATTCAAATCAACTTTTTCTTTTAAGTTCCCCTTTTCATATGTGACTTCTATCCCCTAACCCTTGAAATAATCATCATTCTGAGAAAGGATTAGATATATTAATTAGGACTGGTACCTAAAACATTAGGTAATGTGGAAATTTTCTAATTGAACTTGAATGGACTCTTTTTAAAATATACAGAAATCCCATTTCGGGGGAGCCATTGTATTTGCAGATAATAGGAAAGAAAAAAGTCTAGGAGCGACATCATCCATTATTCTTTCATGGTGATATCCAAATACCTGAGAACATGAGGTTAGGGCATGTTGGATACGCTGTGGGAAAATATCAGCAAGGCAATTGGTCAATAGGGAAGGTAGTGGAGCATTGGGGGCTAGGAGACCTTGCAGTATATTGTCTTTATCAGTTAGGGGTAATGCTCGGTATGACACCTCCAGGGTAAGTTGTTGTAAGCTCTATGAAGGTTCTTCTGGGAAGGAGATAACTTTTTCTAGGAATTTATATGATAGATGGAAAATTACACGTTGCCTATCAGTGGACAATATTTTACCTTCAAGGGCCAGGTAATTGTTGGCGCACTAATGGAAAAACTCAAGGAAATCAAAGGTTTGTGGTACTTTTAGAGATAATCAAGTTCAAATCCCAGAATTTCATATAATATTTACTGCATATGGCATATGCCTACGCCAAACTAACAATTTGACTCAGCTCAAACCAAGACAAAATTGGATCATAAAATTCACTATCTCAGTCAATCAAGGGTTTATTCAATTTAACTATTCTCTTGGTGGATTGAGGCTTCTCAGGGTTTGACATAGTCACCATTTGAAAATGTACACAAGATGAAGAAACAATAGACTAAAAAGGAATGCAAGAGTTATGGGTTACCTTGGAATAAGATTGCAATAACGGATTCCTGAAAGTAGTTGTTTAATATCTTCCTTAGTTCGAAAATTGAAAGGGCATATTTTAGCTCTTTGGAATGAGAAATATTCTCTAGGTCCAAGGGATTTTATATTCGTTTCTTCCACCCTTTAGACTGCCACACGTCACCTTCGATCTGGACGAGAATTTTTTACAAATCCCTAAATCTTGAGAATTTGGATGACATCATGTTGACATCATCATGGCCTAGGGAAAAATGGAAATAACTTGCACCTCCATGCTGGAATGATGTGGAATTGGTTGAGGTAGTAGGCCACCTAAATTTTATGTATTCACGGTCAAATTTGGTGGCCTCCTTTTTCGAAAAAGGTTGAGATATGAGGTTAGCTCCAAGTGGAAACAAATCAATGTGCATGTGAGTAAGGTATAGTAAGGTAGAGGAGTTTAGGAAAAAATGGAATACCATTGTTGTGACCCAGTGATAGTGGTTTCTTTCACCATACCTTTTCCATGCAACACCATTCATTCTTCAACGTGTAGCTCCCTAAAAATTTCATCACCCCCCAATGTCATGTTAACTCCCAAATACCTTTATGATGCGACATGAACCCTTAACTGTCAATCAGGATGGCTTGATCACATTTAATGATCGGGCCCACACCTTTTCCTATTATTTCTCTTTAAGATTTGTTTATATGGTATGGTTCCATTTGGGAGTGGGTTTAAACATATTTTGGATGCGATACTCACCTTTCTTGCCTCTGATAAGCACTTGGGTATTTGAAACTCAACCCGGGGCTCTTAGGGCTTGATTTTTTCACTGTAAAATTATTGTCTTCCAACTATATTCTTTTCTTATTTGATATGTGAGATTTGTAAGCCCCATTTTGACCTCTTGATATGACCGNCAGCGTGCACACTAATTACTGGTTCAAATCCAATACTAACATCGATTATAGTCGGATGTTATAAGAATTCCATGCCGAAAAATGTAAAATATGTTATTAGAGCTTCCCAAATAGAAGAATTATATGGAGCTATGAGAAAAGAAAGAAAAATGGAAGATTAAGGGATTGGCAATGGATGCTTCAGTACTTTAACAGGTGGTGTTGAGCCATATTGAGAAAATAGGACTACTAATTTAGAAGCTTCCTTTTCTAGGATCTCTCTAACTTCTTCCCATGATTCTAAATTTGTTGCATTTTCTCCTCTTGGCTCATGCTTATATCAGGACTTTCTATCAGTGATAATTCCATGAGGTTCATATAACCACTTGTATTCTTTCTCAAAATCAAGGAGATTCAGTGGTTATTCATCTCTTGGAAAATGTATTCTTTCTTGCACAAGGAAGGGGTCGACTTCTTGAGGAAATGTAAGAGTGATTGATTTCCTATGTTGGCCAAATAGGAAATGATCAGCTAACAACCTCTGTCTGATATAATCTAAAGCCATCAACCTGGGTGTAATAAAAGATGGAAGTCTAAAAGGTTCCTGCAAGAAGACATAAACCTTGATGACAAAAGAATTCCAGGACAGGTACCAATCTTCGGTTCGGGTATCTTTACTTAATTACATAAAGTGTTTCATTTTTCATAAAATTCTCAGAAAAGGTGAACCATGAAAGAGAGTATATAAGGCCTTCATACAATGTTTTACATAATAACTTAAACCCTTATTGTACTCTTTATTTTTGACACTTTGAAGCCAATCAATTATTTATTTTAGGTTCCTCTTTTCATCTATGACTTCTATCCCCTAACCTTGAAATAAGCATGGGTCTGAGAAAGGATTAGATATATCAATTAGGACTGGTACTTGAAACATCAGGTACTATGGAAATATTCTAATTTCACTTGAATGGACTCTTTTAAAAATGTACATAAATACGATTTTGGGGGAGCCATGGCATATGCAGATAATAGGAAATAATAATCTCCAAGAGTGGCATCATCGATTATTTTGTCATGGTCTCATCCAAAGACTTGACAAAGGAGGTTATGGCATGTTGTTATGTTGTGGGAAAATATCAATATGGAAATTGGTCAATAGGGAAGGTAGTGGATCATAGGGGGCTAGGAGACCTCCCAATATATTTTCTTTATCATTTAGGGGTAATTCTCATTATGTGACTTCCAGGGTAAGTTATTGTAAGCTCTATGAGGGTTCTTATGGGAAGGAGATAATTATTTCTAAGGATTTATATGATAGATGGTAAATGACATGTTTCTTATCAATGGACAATATTTTACTTTCAGTGGTTAGGCAATTTGCGGTGAACTAATGGATAAACTTAGGGAAATCAAAGGTTTTTGGTATGCTAGAGAGAATAAGGTTTGAATCCCATAGGTTCATATAATATTGATTGCATATGGAATCTCCTTATTCCAGACTAACAATTTGAACCACGTCAAAGAAATTCAACATTGGATCATAAAATTCACTATCTCGGTCAATCAAGGGTTCATTCAATTCAAGTTTTATCCTAGTGCATTGAGGATTCTTAGGGTTCGACATAATAGACATTTCAAAATGTACATAAGATGAAGGCACAATAGACTGAAAAGGAATGGAAGAGTTACGGGCTACCTTGTAATAAGATTGCAGTAATGGGTTCCTGAAAGTAGTTGTTGAATATCTTCCTTCGTTCGAAAATGGTGAGGGAATATTTTGGCTCTTTGGAAAGGGAAATATTCTCTGGTTCCAAGGAATTTAATATTCATTTCTTCTACCCTGTAGATCGCCACGTTTCGCCTTTGATCCAAAAGAGACTTTTTCACAAATCCCTAAAGCTCAGGAATTTGGGTGACATCATGATGGCATCATCATGGCCCATGGACACGTGGAAATAAATTACACATCCATGATGGAATGATGTGAAATTGGTTTAGGTAGAGGGACACCTAAATTTGATGTATTCATAATCCAAGTTGGTGGCCTCCTTTCTCGAAAAAGGTTGAGATATGAGGCTAGTTCCAAGTGGTGACAAATAAGAGTGCATGTGAGTAAGGTATAGTAAGGTAGAGGAGTTTAGAAAAACCTGGAATACCATTGTCATGACCTGACGATAGTGGTTTGTCTCACCATACCCTTGTCATGCATCACCATTCATTCTTCGCCACATGCTTCCCTAAAATTCTCGCCCGCTAATGTCATGTTAACTCCCAAATACCTTTTCGATGCGACATGCACCCTTAACTATCGATCATGATTGCTTGCTGACGTCTGAGGATTGGGCCCACACCTTTTCCCATTCTTTATCTTTAATATTTGTNCCTTTTTTGATCTCGATAAGTACCTGGGTATTTGAAACTCAACCCTGAGCTCTTAGGGATTGATTTTTTCACTGTAAAATTATTGATTTCCAACTATGTGTTTTTATTCTTTGATTTGTGATCTTTGTAAGCCCCCTGTCGACCTCTTGCTCTTGAATTTTGTCCCCCATAATCTCGATCAGTGTGCACACTAATTACCGGGTCAAATTAAGTACTAACATCGGTTATACTCGGATGTTATAATAATTCCATGACAGAAAATGTAAAATATGTTATCAGAGCTTCCCAAATAAAATACTTAGATGGATCTATGAGAAAAGCAACAAAAATTGAATAAATTATGATAGAAACAAATGTTGATCTAATATTATCCTTGGAAAAGTTCAAAGGAAAACAAATAACCTTACTATAGAAAATAAAGGAGCATTGACCTCGAAGTATATTGAAAAATGAGGAATTGATGGGGGAATATTCCAAGGTGGTATCCCAAATGTAAGGAATGATCCAACTACGACCCAAGAAACAAATAAAATATTGAAAATATCTCAAATGAATAGGACTATTCGATAGATGCAAAATAGCTAACGAGATTAAGGAGTGTTGAAAAATTTGTTCCAGAAGATCAAAACCCAAGAATTCATGCTTAGGAAAAAAGAAAAATTCCTAACCAAGAGAAAAGGATAATAAATCATGGAATAAATTGAGAACAAAGGCCAACAACACCCGAAGAACCGAATCCCAATGTTGTTGTATTAGAAGAAATTGTTGAGGAAGAAAGTCTTGAAGAT
>JASDQU010100463.1:58914-75108 GCA_032191745.1 Picea mariana | reverse complement strand
TGGAAGAGTGTACATACTTATGGGGTGTAAATACTTCATGGGGTATAGACACGGCTGAAAGCAAAGAACCTTTGCATCAGGAAGATAATCAGGCTCCACAACCAACACCTAGGTGGTCGGGGATGTTACAGATTTGTTTTGTCTACTTTGTAATATATTTTATATATTTTCTTTTAAAGATACATGGTCCCAATCTTAGGTATTTTTCTGAATGTGAATGCTAGTTTTTCAAAAGTATGATCCTTCTCAAACTTTTCTTTATTTTTCTTTATAATTTCATAAGAAAAGGAGGAGTACCACCTCTATAAAAATGTAGGGGATTCATATCCTTGTGAGGTTGAACTTAAGACTGTAAAATAGTCTTTGAGATCAAAATTTTTAGCAACCATACTAGGGAGATAAAAATGATGGTTTTGTAGAACAAAATCTAATGACTCAACCTGACGCAAATCAACCGAATTTGCAAATTGGTATTATAAATCAACATAGCATAATACATTAGTTGTATAAATTGAAAATAGAAAAAAAAAAAACCTGAGTAGAACTAGAAAAATTGTGGGAAACTCTTTCTCACGAAGAGGAAAAATAAATAAGAAGAAAACAAAGAAAAAGAGCTGGAAATTAAGAAAAGATTGGAAACATACAAAGGGCCAATAACAAGAACTAAAAGTAAACAACTTCAAAACTAATTTGAAGTTGGAGAAATTTATAATATTGGGACAAGATAAACTAAAATAATGGGTGATAGAGAAGAAATAAATTAAATTCCCAAGTGTTATATCCCCAAAATGCCCTACCTATGCATACATGGCCTTAGCTTTTCCACTTACATAATTTGCCAATTTACAACTGACGTTGTCTCTTAAAAAACCATTTTTTGGAGCATGTACATGCCCTACTAAACTGGAACCTGCGTACACACGTGAGTTTCATACTAGTTATCCTACATACACATGCGAGATGCATGCTAGACATGCCATGTTTACCTCCAAAAATGCAAAAAAATATAAAATTGCAAGGAATTTGGTGGAGTTTACGGGCTATAGTCGGTTTCCCAACTATTTTACCCCTTGTAGCCTGTCCCCAAACTGATTAAATGTATTTTTATCATATAAAAATAGGTCTTGGGGTCTCATTTACAACATCAAGCAAGAGAACAAAGAAAATCTGCCAAAATCCCTTCCCCTTTTAGCCCAAGCTTTGTAGCCCTTTCTGAGATTTGGCCTCACCATTCCCACTCGAACCCTTTATCCTTATATAAACCTTTCCCTTTTCCCAAAGATATTAGTTGGTTGTGAGAGGAAATATGGGAATGATGCACTTGGAGCAACAATAAGAGGAGCCCAGACCCGGTTCACGGAGCGTTTGCTGGTAAGAAGGTTATAATATTTGTAATCTTCATATTGAATAAAATAATTATTTCATGTCCAAATACATTGTGTCTTTATATCTTTATTAATTAATGAATATATGCTTATATTTGAATATTGAAAGTAACAAGTAGAGATTGTATATTTGTAGCATTTTTTCCTAAGTGTTCTTCTATGTCATCTTTGGGAGGAGACCCGCAGCCTAGGAAGCTACAAAGGTGAAGGAGGTCTACATGGGATGTTAGGATAAAAGGTACGCCTACTTCTTTCCTCTCTCTTGTATTTTAATTTATATATTTTTTTGATAACTTAGGAATATGATTGTCTTTTAAGGGAAGTCAGTGCTCTGCCTGTACCTCAACCCAATATAGTAATAGGGGGGTTTTCCCCACTACCAGAATTGGTGAATTCAATGGGGAAGATATTGTAAAGTAATTCAGCCATCAATTGCTCTTCTGATGTCACAGATTAGGGGGAATCTGTTATAACCCAAAAATTCCCTACCTATGCATACATGTCATTGGATTTTCCACATACACAATTTGCTAATTTATTGTTGAAGCTCTCTCTTAAAAAAACATTTTTTGGAGCATGTACACACCCTAATGAACTACAACCCGCATACAAACATGAGTTGCATACTATTTATCCCATGTACATTCACGATTTGCATGCTAGACAACCCGCGTTTACTTCCCAAATTGCAAAAATATATAAAACTACAAGGAATTCAAAGGAGTTTACGGGCTATAGTCAGTTTCCCAACTATTTTAACCCTTGTAGCCCATCCCGAAACCGATAAAATATATTTTTATCATATAAAAATAGGTCTTGGGGTATCATTTACAACATCAAGCAAGAGAACAAAGAAACTCTGCAAAAATCCCTTCCCCTTTTATCCCAAGCTTTGCAGCCCTTTCTGAGATTTGGCCTCAACATTCTCCCTCCAACCCTTTCTCCTTATACAACCATTTCCCTTTTCCCAAAGAGATCAGTTGGTTTTGAGAGGTAGCATGGGAATGATGCACTTGGAGCAGCAATAAGAGGAACCCAGACCTAGTTCGCAGAGAGTTTGTCCATAAGAAGGTTATAGTTTTTTCTAACCTTCATATTAAATAAAAGAATTATTTATTGTCCCAATACATTGTGTCTTTATATATTTATTGATTAATGCATCTATGCTTATATTTGAATATTGAAATTAACATGTAGAGATTGTATATTTGTAGCATTTTATGCCTAAGTGTTCTTGCAGGTCATCTTTGGGAGGAGACCCGCAACCTAGGAACCTACAAAGGTGAAGGAGGTCTACACTGGGCGTTAGGATCAAAGGTACACCTACTTCCTTCCTCTCTCTTGTCTTTTTGTTTAGGTAGTATTGGTATATCTTACGAATAGTATTATATTTTAAGGGAAGTCGATACTCTTCCTATACCTCGACCTAGTATAGTAATAGAGGGATTTTCCCCGCTAGCACCGAGAATCAAGAAGAAAGATGGGAGAGACAAAGAATACCACAAAGAAGGGTTAGAAATAGTCGACTCAACCTTATAGGGGAACAACACCAATTACCTACTCTTCCACAAGGAGTCTTGCTAGTATTTTTAGGATATAGAGTGATGGACCCAAGGAGACATATGGACCATTTTTTGTCTATGTGTGAAATACATCTAATCGAACATGATGATGTAATGGTGATATTTTTTCTGCAAACGTTGATAGGCATGACCTAAAAATGGTACAAGTCTCTTCCTTCATGGTAAATTTCATCATTTGATGATTTGGAAACTATATTCATGACCATGTATGCACCAATGATTGCATACCATACATTTCTCACACAGTTCACCCAAATCCATTTGAAAAAGGGAGAGAGAATTAGAGATTTCAACTTGTGATTTTTCAATATGCTAAACCAGATTCCAGAAGAGAAAAAACCAATTAATCTAGTTGTTATCCCTCGATATGTTCCAGGCTATCGATGGAACTATGCCAAGGAATCATAGGGGATAAGAATCAGAATGAGCCTTAAATCCATGTTGATAGCAGTAGGAATTATGCAAAAATTGTGGGTAGTTTTTTCTCTCTCTCTCTTACAGAACTCTTGGCCCTCAAACAATAACAAAACCAATATAAAAATGCTCAACATTAAGATGCATATGTCCACGAATTATTCAATCAATTTGGGTTTAAGCTAAGAAGGGATGGATTTAAAAGAAATACAAAATAAACACGCGAGGCATATTTAAGGTGATTCTCACAGTCTATGGAAAGAATAACATGTTGAGAAATTAAGAATTCAAAAGTTCTAGTTGTTGTATCAAATCATTAAACTATGCATAAAAAAATAAACATTTTTCATATATTAAAATCCATGGAGGTACCCTCTGCACATCACTGAATACAAGAAAAAATGACATGCATTGGCCATACATTCAAAGGATGTCACTTCAATATCATAAACCAAACAACATGCAATTACACTATACATGTTCTAAAAATTGTTGCTTGATATTTTATTAATGGGGATCTAATACAAGAATCCATGAGATGAGAGGGATATCTTTTACAAGAACACATACACGGACAATAAGCACAGACTAAAGCATAACGTAGGGGATGAATCTATTAAAGACTGCAACCTTGAAAATTGGTGTGTTTCTGATGGGATATTGATCAAACAACTTGGGTATAAGATACTCTTAAATTCCCCAAAGTTCCAACCCTTTACAAAATGAATTATCTTTCCATTTTATCATGTTTTTTTTTTCCCTTCAAAACTGCATCTTGATACTTCTTATTGTTCCCCCTAATTCATAATACTATAATTTCCATTGTTTCCAAAAATATTCTTACAGTTGAAAAAATTATGACAAAAAGATTCTTTCGGTAACCAACTTTATTGAGCACATCGGGAACCATTTGCACCACCTTGTTTTCTCGTAGTAAGTTTAGGAAACTGACACATATGATTCCATGGCCTTCCCATTTGGTAATTAGTCTTATTCATATTATGAACTAGCTCATCAAGGTTAGTGTACCTATCATATGATGGTTGAGGTAGATGATTGAACACCCCTTTCAATTGATGAAGTATCCTGAAATCTCCATTGAGTAGCTCCATGATATCTTGTCCCAATAGGACCTCAGTTAACCTATCAACCCACTTGTCATCATTTATTTTATGTTCCAGCAACTCTGTGTACATTTGTTGAGAGTGAATATCTCCATTCCCATCCCACGGGGGATGTAATTCCAGAATGATGAGATCCTTGAAGATTGACTTGAATGATGATATATTTTTTACCATTTTCTCCACTCTAATTTATGTATCTTCATCTATCTCCTCTTTGTGAGAAATTTCTTAGCATCGATGATGATGTTGGTCTTTTCCTTAACATTCAGGTCTCGATGCTGCTCTTTCGTCCTCCCATTTAGGTATGACTTATTTTCCAACTCAGTCTTCACTTGAATCATATCATTCTGAGTTATTTTAATTAGAACCAGTTCATCCTCTACTAGAGAAAAGCGTGTCCAATTTTTATTTATCAAGTTAGATATTTGGTCCTAGGTTACATGCTTTCCTTCTTTCAGGGATGGTTTCCTTGTTTTATGCTTTGACATCCTTATATTGAGAGAAAATAGTTGGCGATTTCTCTGATATTCCCTCACTGGTGGTTTCTTGTTGGAGTGATCCCACTAACAAAGGAGCTAATAAAAAATGCTCAAAAATAATGGGTGGACCCTTTGACTCTATCTCCCCTTGAGTTACCTACAATCCTCCTTTCTATTTATTTAGGAAGTGCGTAAATCTTTCTTCCTCATATTCTTCTTCCTCCAGGTACACTCCTTTGAATTTCTTATTTTGATGTTGATATGTCATTGACTCTAGTTGAGGGCTTGAAAATGGATGCTTTGGTACTTTAACGGTTGGTGTTAAGCTATCTTGAAAAAATAGGACTAATGAGTCAAGAGATTCCTTTTCCAGGATCTCTCTAACTTTTTCCCAGGATTCTAGATTTGTTTCCTTTTATATTTATCCTCTTAGCTAATGCTTATAACATGACTTTATATCAACGATAATTCCATGAGGTTCATATAACCACTTGTATTCTTTCTCAAAATCAAGGATATTTAACAGTTCTTCATCCCTTGAAAAAGTTATTGTTTGTTTCACTAGGAAAGAGCCGAATTCTTGAGGCAATGTAAAAGTGATTACTTTCCTATGCTGGCCAAATAGAAAATGATCATCTAACAACCTTTGTTTGATATACTCTAGAGCCATCAACTTGGGTGTAAGAAAAAGTGGAAATCTAAAAGGTTCCTACAAGAATGATCCAGATTATTTTCGGCACGAAATGAGAGTGGAGATATAACACAAAAATATTCAGAGATATTGCAAGAGAGACAACAATATAACATGGATATATCGGAAATATAACAAGAGTCACATATATAGATTAATACATGATTTATATTAATGAAATAAATGTACAGAGACTGTAAAAATAAGAGTGAAAGACTCGCTAGAATGGTGGTGTCTTATCTTTGAGAAGAGATGTGACGGCTACTCGCATTCACAAGAAGAAGATTATTAAAATGAGGCTCTAAGGGACTTTTTAACATAAGGAAAATCCAAAACCCTAACCTCGGAAGATGAAAATCCAAAAGGTTTGTGGGCCCCGATGGAGGTAGTTGATACGTCAACTTCCCGGGGGTGTAATGTTTGCATACGATCTTTGTTTGAGGCGCTCAATACCTTGCTAGAAGGATATATCCAAGGACTATAAATTTTGTGTGAGAAACATCGAAGGAACTTCCATGTTGCTCCCCGTTTTCCCAAAACATTTCGTTTAGGGCCTCAAAATGACCCTGGAAGTTTGGGACCCAAAAAAATTGCTAAAATAGTAAATTACCAAAATTGCCAGAAAATTGTTTTGAGCCAGTTGGAAAAGGTGGGTGGAAACCGATATCCAATGGGATCAATCCTCCCTCCTTAGGAAGAAATGGTCTCCATTTCATTGAGTTCCCGGGGGAGAGGGAAGAGCGTTTGTTGAATCTGCATCTTGATGAGTTTCTTGCCTTGCTGGAGAAGTTGCATTGAAAGTTTTCATGAACATGTGGTTGGAAGGGTTGGAACTTTTTAACCAGTATGGCTACATGAGATGCTTGTGTGTAGAAGGAATATTTACACTTTGCTGCAATCTTGTCGAATTTCTTTTGTTGGATAGAAGGTGCTTGGGATGAGGCTGTAGTGGTTGCAATATCTTTATGTTCACCTTTTGAACAGATTGTGAAGAAGATGAATTTTGTAGTATGAGATACTACCTTGCGACACTGTTTAGGTGGATCAATATTCAGAACTACTTCTGGTATTCTATAAAGATGACCCCCAAAAGAAACAAGGACACCACGGGGTCAAGAAACATAAAAAACATGACGTTTCCACATATATGGATGGCCCAAGAGAACATCACAGACATCCAATGGGCCAAAATCACATAATACCTCATCCTTGAAGGGTTGGATATCATATGACAATCGACATTGTTGGCTGACACGAAGATCTCGTCACCGACGAAGCCACGCTATGTTGTATGGTTGCAGATGTGGTGTTGTCGACAATTCCAATTGTTTGATGACCTCTTCTGAGATGAGGTTCTTCTGGCTTTCGCTATCAACAATAAAATGAAGCAGGGTCCCCTTCACCCACATCTGTGAATGAAAAAGGTGCTCCTGCTCTTCAGGATCTATTGGTTCTTCTGGTTGAATTACTGCAGTCGCGACAATAGCAGTGGGGTCTATGTCGATGATTTGTCTTTTACCATTATTTTCATAATCAGATTCTGAATCAAGGTTCGACTCCTTGTCTTTGATGTCGGCCACCAATGAATGTTCTGAGCAACATTCATCAGTGTTGTGCTAGGGGATTTTGTGGAAATTGCACCATTTTTCAGTGTCTTTCTTCGTCTTTCCGTGAGACTTCTTTTCCTGTGGCTTGGAATGGTTTTCAGGAGACTGTTTGTTAGGGTCATCTTTCTCATACTTTGGTTGTTTCAAATTTGCAGATCTGAAATACCCTTTGTTCTGGAGATTAAATTTCTACTCGATTTTAACAACATATCGATAAGAAGAACCGAGTGATGGATGTATCTATGTAGAGTCCCGTGGTATTTAAGAACCATATGTCACTAAGATTCATTGATACCCATCTTGGTGTGCAAGGTATGGAAGGTATTGGTGAACTTCATAACTGCTTGGCCCCTCTCTTGTCGTAGTGTGGTCCATCTCATGTATTGGTCCACATAGTTGCCAATAGGGTAAATTATATTGTTCCTTTACTACATCCACAAACAAATCCCAAGTGGGCTCGTCCTCATATATTCCAGACTCCTCTGTGGAAATTTTCTCCCAGTAAGTTTCCCACCAATGTTTGACATGGGGGAGAGCCTTAAGGAGAACGAAGATGATATTTTCTTTGTCAGAAAAATTGTGAACAGATAAATAACCTTCTAACATATTTAACCATTTATCTAGGGCATCCACATCTATCTGACCTTCAAATATAGGAATATCAAAATTGAATTGTACCTTAAAAGGCTAGGTGCCTCTAAAGTGTTTGCTTGATGTGGGAAAAATTCTCCATCTTTTCGTCCCTCTGTCGCGTGAGAGCTTTCTCAAGCAATAGATTGATAGAATTGCCTGATCTGTCGTATTTCTTTTCTTCTACCATTGAGGGTTTCTTGGGTGTGTGAGAGTATTTTTCCTCAAGAGAGACAAGCTCTAGACCCAACTTGCTATACTCAGACCTCATCAAGGACATGCACTAAAAAATGATCAAGAGCAGCCTGCTCTGATACCAGTGATCCACATTATTTTCGGCACGAAATGAGAGCGGAGATATAACAAAGAAATATTCATAGATATTGCAAGAGAGACAACAATATAACAGATATATATCGGAAATGTAACAAGAGTCGCAGATATATAGCAATACACGATTTCTATTAATGAAATAAATGTATAGAGACTGTAAAAATACATAGTGAAAGACTCGCTAGAATGGTGGCAGCTTATCTCTGAGAAGAGATGTGACAGCTACTCACATTCACAAGAACATGATTATTACAATGAGGCTCTAAGGGAATTTTTAACATAAGGAAAATCTAAAACCCTAACCTCGAAATATGAAAATCCAAAAGGTTTGTGGGCCCCGATGGAGGTTGTTGATACGTCAACTTCCCGGGGGTGTAAATTTTGCATTCGATCTCCGTTTGGGGTGCTCGATACCTCATTAGAAATATCTATCCAAGGAATACAACTTTTGTGTGAGAAAAATCGAAGGAACTTTCATGTTACTCCTCGTTTTCCCAAAAATCGTCGTTTAGGGCCTCAAAACGGCCCCGGAAGTTTGGGACCTGAAAAAAATGCTAAAAATAGTAAATTACCAAAATTTCCAGAAAATATTTTTGAGCCAGTTAGGAAAGGTGGGTGGCCACCAATATCCACCTAGATCAAAGAAGCCATAAACCTTGATGACAGTAGAATTTTGGGCTAGGTACCAATCTTCGGTTAGGGTATCTTTACTTAATTGTAGCAAGCGTTTCATTTTTGTGAAAATTCTCAAAGGAGGTGAACCATGAATGAGTGTATATAAGTCCTTCATGCAATGGTTGACATAATAATTGAAACCCTTATTGTACTCCATCATTTTGACACTTTAAGTCAAATCAAAATTTTCTTTTAAGTTCCCCTTTTCATATGTGACTTCTATCCCCTAACCCTTGAAATAATCATCATTCTGAGAAAGGATTAGATATATCAATTAGGACTGGTACCTGAAACATCAAGTAATGTGGAAATTTTCTAATTGAACTTGAAGGAACTCTTTTTAAAATATACAGAAATCCCATTTCGGGGGAGCCATTGTATTTGCAGATAATAGGAAAGAAAAAAGTCTAGGAGCGACATCATCCATTATTATTTCATGGTGATATACAAATACCTGAGAACAAGAGGTTAGGGCAGGTTGGATACGCTGTGGGAAAATATCAGCAAGGAAATTGGTCAATAGGGAAGGTAGTGGAGCATTGGGGGCTAGGAGACCTCGCAGTCTATTGTCTTTATCAGTTAGGGGTAATGCTCGGTATGTCACCTCCAGGGTAAGTTGTTGTAAGCTCTGTGAGGGTTCTTCTGGGAAGGAGATAATTTTTTCTAGGACTTTATATGATAGATGGAAAATTACACGTTGCCTATCAGTGAACAATATTTTACCTTCAAGGGCCAGGTAATTGTTGGCGCACTAATGGAAAAACTCAAGGAAATCAAAGGTTTGTGGTACTTTTAGAGATAATCAAGTTAAAATCCCAGAATTTCATATAATATTTACTGCATATGGCATATGCCTACGCCAAACTAACAATTTGACTCAGGTCAAACCAAGACAAAATTGGATCATAAAATTCACTATCTCAGTCAATCAAGGGTTTATTCAATTTAACTATTCTCTTGGTGGATTGAGGCTTCTCAGTGTTTGACATAGTCGCCATTTGAAAATGTACACAAGATGAAGAAAAAATAGACGAAAAAGGAATGCAAGAGTGATGGGTTACCTTGGAATAAGATTGCGATAACGGATTCCTGAAAGTAGTTGTTTAATATCTTCTTTAGTTCAAAAATTGAAAGGGCATGTTTTAGCGCTTTGGAATGAGAAATATTCTCTAGTTCCAAGGGATTTTATATTCGTTTCTTCCACCCTTTAGACCGCCACATGTCGCCTTCGATCTGGACGACAATTTTTCACAAATCCCTAAATCTTGAGAATTTGGATGACATCATGTTGACATCATCATGGCCCATGGAAACATGGAAATAACTTGCACCTCCATGCTGGAATGATGTGGAATTGGTTGAGGCAGCGGGCCACCTAAATTTTATGTATTCACGGTCAAATTTGGTGGCCTCCTTTTTTGAAAAAGTTTGAGATCTGAGGTTAGCTCCAAGTGGAAACAAATCAAAGTGCATGTGAGTAAGGTATAGTAAGGTAGAGGAGTTTAGGAAAAAATGGAATACCATTGTTGTGACCCAGTGATAGTGGTTTATTTCACCATACCTTTTCCATGCAACACCATTCATTCTTCAACGCATAGCTTCCTAAAAATTTCATCACCCCCCAATGTCATGTTAACTCCCAAATACCTTTATGATGCGACATGAATCCTTAACTGTCAATCAGGATGGCTTGATCACGTTTAATGATCAGGCCCACACCTTTTCCTGTTATTTCTCTTTAAGATTTGTTTATATGGGATGGTTCCATTTGGGAGTGGGTTTAAACTTATTTTGGACACAATACTCACCTTTCTTGTCTGTGATAAGCACTTGGGTATTTGAAACTCAACCTGGGGCTCTTAGGGCTTGATTTTTTCACTGTAAAATTACTGTCTTCCAACTATATTATTTTCTTATTTGATATGTGAGATTTGTAAGCCCTATTTTGACCTCTTGATATTGAATCCACCCCCCCCAAAATCAATCAGCGTGCACACTAATTATTGGTTCAAATCCAATACTAACATCGATTATACTGAGATGTTATAAGAATTCCATGCCGAAAAATGTAAAATATGTTATTAGAGCTTCCTAAATAGAAGAATTATATGGAGCTATGAGAAAAGAAAGAAAAATGGAAGATTGAGGGATTGGCAATGGATGCTTCAGTACTTTAACAGGTGGTGTTGATCCATATTGAGAAAATAGGACTACTGATTTAGGAGCTTCCTTTTCTAGGATCTCTCTAACTTCTTCCCATGATTCTAGATTTGTTGCATTTTCTATTTCTCCTCTTGGCTCATGCTTATATCAGGACTTTCTATCAGCGATAATTCCATGAGGTTCATATAACCACTTGTATTATTTCTCAAAATCAAGGAGATTCAGTGGTTATTCATATCTTGGAAAATGTATTCTTTCTTGCACAAGGAAGGGGTCGACTTCTTGAGGAAATGTAAAAGTGATTGATTTTCTATGTTGGTCAAATAGGAAATGATCAACTAACAACCTCTGTCTGATATAATCTAGAGCCATCAAACTGGGTGTAATAAAAGATGGAAGTCTAAAAGGTTCCTGCAAGAAGACATAAACCTTGATGACAACAGAATTCCGAGACAGGTACCAATCTTCGGTTCGGGTATCTTTACTTAATTACAAAAAGTGTTTCATTTTTCATAAAATTCTCAGAAAAGGTGAACCATGAAAGAGAGTATATAAGGCCTTCATACAATGTTTTACATAATAACTTAAACCCTTATTGTACTCTTTATTTTTGAAACTTTGAAGCCAATCAATTATTTATTTTAGGTTTCTCTTTTCATCTATGACGTCTATCCCCTAACCTTGAAATAAGCATGGTTCTGAGAAAGGATTAGATATATCAATTAGGACCGGTACTTGAAACATCGGGTATTGTGGAAATATTCTAATTTCACTTGAATGGACTCTTTTAAAAATGTACATAAATACGATTTTGGGGGAGCCATGGCATATGCAGATAATAGGAAATAATAATCTCCAAGAGTGGCATCATCCATTATTCTGTCATGGTCTCATCCAAAGACCTGACAAAAGGAGGTTATGACATGTTGTTATGTTGTGGGAAAATATCAATATGGAAATTGGTCAATAGGGAAGGTAGTGGATCATTGGGGGCTAGGAGACCTCGCAGTATATTTTCTTTATCATTTAGGGGTAATTATCATTATGTGACTTCCAGGGTAATTTATTGTAAGCTCTATGAGGGTTCTTATGGGAAGGAGATAATTATTTCTAGGGATTTATATGATACATGGTAAATGGCATGTTTCTTATCAATGGACAATATTTTACCTTCAGTGGTTAGGCAATTTGTGGTGAACTAATGGATAAACTCAAGGAAATCAAAGGTTTTTGGTATGCTAGAGAGAATAAGGTTTGAATCCCATAGGTTCATATAATATTGATTGCATATGGAATCTTCTTATTCCAGACTAACAATTTGAACCACGTCAAAGAAATTCAACATTGGATCATAAAATTCACTATCTCGATCAATCAAGGGTTCATTCAATTCAAGTTTTCTCCTGCTGCATTGAGGATTCTTAGGGTTCGACATAATAGACATTTAAAAATGTACACAAGATGAAGGCACAATATACTGAAAATGAATTGAAGAGTTACAAGTTACCTTATAATAAGATTGCAGTAACGGGTTCCTGAAAGTAGTCGTTGAATATCTTCCTTCGTTCGAAAATAGTGAGGGCATATTTTGGCTCTTTGGAATGGGAAATATTCTTTGGTTCCAAGGGATTTAATATTCATTTCTTCTACCCTATAGATCGCCATGTGTTGCCTTTGAACCATAAGAGACTTTTTCACAAATCCCTAAAGCTCGGGAATTTGGGTGACATCATGATGGCATCATAATGGCCCATGGACACATGGAAATAAATTACACATCCATGATGGAATGATGTGAAATTGGTTTAGGTAGTGGGACACCTAAATTTGATGTATTCACAATCCAAGTTGGTGGCCTCCTTTTTCGACAAAGGTTGAGATCTAAGGCTAGCTCCAAGTGGCGAAAAATAAGAGTGCATGTGAGTAAGGTATAGTAAGGTAGAGGAGTTTAGGAAAAACTGGAATACCATTGTCGTGACCCGACGATAGTGGTTTGTCTCACCATACCTTTTTCATGCATCACCATTCATTCTTCTCCACGTAGCTCCCTAAAAAAAATTTCGCCTCCTAATGTCGTGTTAACTCCCAAATACCTTTTCGATGTGACATGCACCCTTAACTGTCGATCAGGATTGCTTGCTGATGTCTGAGGATTGGGCCCACACCTTTTCCCATTCTTTATCTTTAATATTTGTTTATATGAGATGGTTCCATTTGGGAGGGGGTTTAAGCTTATTCTGGACACAATAAGCACCTTTCTTGATCTCGATAAGTACCTGGGTATTTGATACTCAACCCTGAGCTCTTAGGGATTGATTTTTTCACTGTAAAATTATTGACTTCCAACTATGTGTTTTTATTCTTTGATTTGTGATCTTTGTAAGCCCCCTATCGACCTCTTGCTCTTGAATTTTGCCCCCCATAATCTCGATCAGTGTGCACACTAATTACTGGGTCAAATCAAGTACTAACATCGTTTATACTCGGATGTTATAATAATTCCATGACATAAAATGTAAAATATGTTATCAGAGCTTCCCAAATAAAATACTTAGATGGATCTATGAGAAAAGAAACAAAAATTGAATAAATTATGATAGAAACAAATGTTGATCTAATATTATCCTTGGAAAATTTCAAAGGAAAACAGATAACCTTACTATAGAAAATCAAGGAGCAATGACCTCGAAGTATATTGAAAAATGAGGAATTGATGGGAAAATATTCCAAGGTGGTATCCCAAATGTAAGGAATGATCCAACTATGACCCAAGAAACATATAAAATATTGAAAATATCTCAAATGAATAGGACTATTCGATAGATGCAAAATAGCTAACGAGATTAAGGAGTGTTGAAAAATTTGTTCCAGAAGATCAAAACCCAAGATTTCATGCTCAGGAAAAAAGAAAAATTCCTAACCAAGAGAAAAGGATAATAAATCATGTAATAAATCGAGAAAAAAGGCCAACAATACCCGGAGCACTGAATCCCAATGTTGTTGTATTAGAAGAAATTGTTGAGGAAGAAAGTCTTGAAGATATTGATCAAGAATGAAATATCATCCAAGATTAAATTTAGAATTAGTACATACTGATGAAGGTGAATTATATTTCTACATTTTTAATGAGAAAAAATAGTATGACATATTGCGATAAAATGTTGTCCAAACAAGAACACAAACTAACAAGTTTAAATTAAAAGAAGCTCCAAAAAAGGAAAAGACTAAATCCAATCAAGAGGAAACAACAAAGAAACAAATTGTTACTAACTAGGCTAAAACTATAGAAATAATGACCTATAATGTAATATATGATTTTTCCAAACTAAAAATCACTCTACCTTTTATGGAGGCAGTCAAGATACCACAACAAAGAAAAATCTGGTTAAGAATACTTGATGATTCAGATACAAGAATGGAGGTTTCATTTATAAACTTGAAACAACAACAAAGTTATTCATTAGCTAATCCAAAAGGAAAAGTTCCACCATTTTATATCACCATAGAGAATCTAATTTCATGTTGCGCAATTTCTTGATCGATAGTGGGTCTACCAACAACATCATTCCTTTTTTAGCCATGCAAGCATTGGTAATGGACTGTACAAGGTACTATGAGACTGGAGAAATAATTTATGCTATTGACTCAAGAAAATTCCCAGCCTATGGGGAGATTAAATATTTATGTTCACAGATAACTGCAACTCCTCACATCACTATGGTATTCACTATTATAGTGGTAGATATGCCTCCATAAGATGGATTTGTTCTTGGTAGAGATTGGTATTCAATGATTGGAGGTTATATCATGAATGATGAAAGTTGTATGATGTTTTCTGAAAAGAATGGAACAATGGTTAGAGTTCCAAGAGAAGTTAGAAAACATGTTTATTTCAAGAAAAAATAGAACGAGTTGATGAGGAATTATCTTGACATTGGAATGGGAAATTATGATGTTTTTTATTCATAGAAACTCGACATTCCAAAACAACAAAAGGAGAATACTTTTCAAGAGTGTCCTTTGATGGTGCATGTTGTAAATCTGGAAATGGAGTAGGAATCATTTTTAAGATCCTTGAAGCTATTATACAACCACATGAAATTAGACTTGAATTTACATGCACAAATAACAATGTAGAATATGAAACACTAATTCAAGGTATGATTATTTCCCTTCAAATGAAAGTTGAGAATTTAGTGATCACTGGTGATTCAAAATTGATTGTTAATCATACCAGGAAGGAATATAAGTTCAAAAAGGAAAATTTAAAATGTTATGCAAAAAGTGTTGGAAAATTGATATGGGGGGTGAATTAGTAATGAGAAATTGTAGTACTTTTAACCACAATTTATTCTTCAACAATATTCAAAATTTTATCATTAGCATTCAATATATCACCAACAGTATAATCATAAACAATGTCACACCACAATAGATGCATAGTACACCAAAATTTACGTGGAAACCCAAACGGGAGAAAACCATGGAATGTTTTTCTTATATATCAAAATAATACATTAATCGAAAGAACCAACTTTCGATTCTCCATCTACAACTGGAAGGATTCTCCAAACCCCTGTTCTTAGGCTTCAACCCGAAGGAAGCTACAACTCCCTGAATTCGCTGGCTCCAACCAGAAGAAGTATACAACCTCATGAGTTCTCTGACTCCAACCAAAAGGTGGATACAACCACCTATCCTTTCCCTATCCAACCTCCCTATAATATAAATGTAGACCAACTATCTCTACAAAACTCTGCCATTGTCATTTACATTATAGATTTATCATTGTCTCTATCACTATCACTATCACAACTCTGTCACTGTCTTGTCAACGTGTATCTTCTCATCAACCAACTAAACATGTAGCATACCATGCATCAATTGTATAACAATATACATATTATCTCATGAATCAATCATGAACATAAAGATACATAAAAAATGAATAGTGAATCATGAACTAGAACATCAACCATGTGTAACATGTACCATATACCATACCATCAACCGTATGCATATATGAACCATATCATCAATAAAGTATATCAAAGAACCAATGCATGTCCCTCGTCCATATGCCACCATACAACATGAATATGCCTCAACC
>JASDQU010100463.1:19610-33151 GCA_032191745.1 Picea mariana | reverse complement strand
TTCTTCTATGAATATATTCGCACTTCATTTGGCACGGGAACTGCCAACAGTAATTGAGTATTATCTACAACTAGTCGAACCAAAACAGTGACACAACCTGAAGGTGATATCCTATCCTCAAGTGTGAAATTACCATCCACCAAGTGGGTCTCAGCATCCCAAATATTAACAATCATATCATCAAGATCTAGTTGCAATTTTATTTCCATCATTGGCTAAATAAATCATCTTTACTGGATCTTTACCAACTCTAATCAAGCCTACGTGGTGACATGAAACCTCTGCTATTTTATAACTTTCACTAGGCAGAGTAATTTCTCATTGTTGATACAAAGAGCCCTGATTTCCTGTAGGTATTACAACAATACTTGTAGCTGTCATAACTCAGAAATTTTGGCGAGCAATGATGCCTTTTAGGAGGCCTGTCGTGGGGTTCTTCTGGCTATAGCAGCCTTGAACTTCATAAAAAATAAATTCTTTTCTCAGTTATATGTGTCGCAGGTATGTGGTTTTTATTTCTTAGTGGTTGTCCTTAAAGGGTCGATGGTTGCGGCTATCCTCTTCTCATCTAGCAAAATGGGCCACCAAGGGATAAGTGGATGCCCCTTATGTTGTTCAATAATTTCGGTCCACCCAAAATGAGTGGCTATGGAAACCTTGCTTCTTGCCATAAATAGTTAAGGGAGGGGTCCAGACCTTCCCATGGGCGACGATCTCTTTTCCATATGCCATAGGTGTTGATTAGAGGTTGAGTTTACCACAAGGAGGATATTTGACCCTCCTTATCTACTAGAGATTTGTTACAATGGGTTCGACCTTATCAACAACTACATATTTTTTGAAAGAGAGGTCTGACCCTCTTCTCTTCACCCCTACAATGGACATTGCCTTCATTTTGTAGTGTGCAATGGTTTTCTTCAAGTCTTCTCTGATACCATGTTGATTTTTCATAAGCTAGGTTAAGCATGAAGTTTATTTCATTTTATCATTTCACTTAACCATAAACAATAATGTTGCAGCAACCAATGTCACAAGAAGAAGCACCATGCACAAGAACACAAGAAGTACCCTGGGAAACCCTTCTCAACAAGGGAATAAAACCTAGTCAAATCCTTTTCTATATTCTTCAAGAGAAAGGCCTTCACCACCAAGAAAGACCAAGCACACAAGATGGTGCTCAAACCCTAGAAGACTAGCGCCCAAGACAGGTGTGCACCTTTTCCCAGGTAGATGTACTTGCTGAATTTTCCAAACTCACAAGAAGGCTATGGTTCCACAATGGAGAATATTCCTTTACTTATATTAGAATTATCCTATCAACTGATGTGTCTATTGGCTCAACATGGATGACCTCACTAAGTCTCAATATAATTATTATTATTATAATTAATATTAACCATATTAATTATATTTTACATTTATTATGAATCACATTAAGGTGGGGTTGACCTATACCCTCTACATAAAAATCAGGGTTATAGGTAGGTATGACTCTTAAACAACATATAGTAAAGGATATGATACACCCACTAGTGCTCATCCACTAGGGGCACATACATAGGGATGCCATAACTCTGGTTCACTGCATTACACAGGAGAACTAGGTCTCTACACGTTCACCTGTGCTCATCCACAACCACATCCACTCTACAGATATTCTTTCCCACTTCCTCACACAGGACAATAATCTAGAGTCTTCTTGTCAACTTTGCTTCTTAGAGGAGGCTAATACATCATCTTCATTTTTGTTCACATGATGATGCACCCAACACTTTGGGATTTCACACGTTCACCTTATGCTCAGGCACATCCATGTCCAAATCAATAGATCGCCTTTCCCACTGGATAATCATCGAGAGTTCTTCTCAACTCTCTGAATGGAGGAGGCCATCTCTACATTCCTAGCTCTATCTCAGGTAGTAACCATGTACCCTTCTTAAGGGATTTCTCCTAGGTTTGTAAGCTAAGAGAAAGAATTACATAGTTGCAATGATCCACACCTCATAGGTTTGTAAGCTGGAGAATGTCTCACATAGCTGCAATCATCAACAAGACCAACCAAACAAAAAGAGTATGGGGGGATAAACTCCAATAGAAAGGGAAGGGGGTCTAAGAGTCTAGGAAAAAGGGATAAGCTAAGGGGGATTAATGTTAATGGAATATTGTATTAATATTACTTAAAGCTTAAGTTATGGATACAAATATATCCTAATTTCTAAGGAAGGGGAAGCATGTAACTCAATTGGGGACAAGGTAGTTCGCAACATGACATGTGGCAATTTTGGAACATGCATAGTTAAAGTGGAATTTTAGTACATTTTCCTATTATTCACCCATTATTCCATCAATATATATGATCCCCATTACACACTCTAGAACTAGGATCCATAGCAGTATTTGGAAGTTGGGAAATAGTTTCTAGGTAAAACTAAGTTGAAGAGGTGGGTTGTTAGGCCCGTGTGCTACTAAAGAAGCGGTTTTCTAGGCCCGTGTGTGATTGAATAAGCAAGTTGTCAGGCCCATGAGAATTATCCCTAGGTGAGAGAACTCCTGAGAATTGAATCCTAAGGTGTCAAGATAAATCATCAAGTCTCTGAGACTTATTGTCCAACATGTTGTTTAATCCCTAAGAGGGAAGTGGGGAAGACAAAGGAATATTGAGCAGAGAAGGGGAACACTTCCTAGGGTGGGACAGGAATGTGGGGAATGAAATACTGTAGGATTTCAGACATAGTTGGCACCTTAGACTAAGAATTTTTTTGTAGACGGACCTTAGCTTGGCTTAGGATTCATTTTTCTTGGTGGAGCATTATCCCCAAATCAGGGGTGACCCATTGCTAAGAGTTATCAGTAGGGTGGTCTATGGCTAGGAGGAACATGGAAGTCTTGCATGCAGTTGGTGTTTTATTCAAAATATGTGTGTCCTTCATATACTCATTTTAATTACTGTATGTGTAATTATGAGTTTATGTTATGGAATTTTTGTTATAATTTTGTTTACAAATTATTATTGTTATCTTGCATAACCTTGTTCATATGCATATATTTATTTATTAAATTTTATGGTATCATAGGTTGAAACTTTAAGTGGCATAGCCCAACTCGAAGTTGGGGATGATACAATAAACTTGGGTGCCATCTTCACCAAAGAATAGATTGATCAATACACCCATATTTTTAAATATTTTGAATATGTATTTGCATGAAGTTATGATGATTTAAAAGAATATGATAAATCAATATTCCAACATACCATACCTCTTGAAGAAGGAGCCAAACCATTCAAACAAAAGTTGAGATTAATAAATCCCAAGATAAATCCCATGGTAAAGATAGAAATTGAGTAATTAAAGAAAGATCGTATAATTTCTCCTATTAGGCATTTAGAATGGCTTTCAAATCTATTAGTGGTGAGGAAAAAGACTGGTGAAATCCACCTTTGTGTTGATTTTAGGGATCTTAACTGAGTCAACATAAAATATATTTACTCTTTTCCTAATATGGAAATGATTCTTCATCAAGTTACATGATCTTTCATGGTGTCAGGTACACAATAGCAGCAATGGCATATGTGGAATTTGATGTGGAGCTAGAGTGGCATATCTTTCCCGCCTGGTGGAACCCTGAACCAGACTCGTAGAACCTTATTGTGGGGAGGCTTGTGTGTTTACGTTAACCATGGGTTGGGGTGGGTAAATGCATGGTTGCGTGACACATCACACGAACCTTAACCAGGGTTAAGTTTCACATCCCCTCCCCCTTTTGTTAACGGTCAGAAGGTCAAGGGGGGTCGTGGTGAAATGTGGGCCATTGATTGCAATCACGACCGTTGATCGCGTCCAGGACCTCCATCATCCATTAAAAATGACATTTAAATTTGCATTCCCAGGTGAGTGGGTTTAGTATGGGTCTCTCCCATCCCCGAAATCCACTACAAAGGTGCCACATGGCAGCCAAGGACAGGTGAGTCCTTAAACATACAATGCGTGCATCATGGAGGTAAGGAAGAGAAGGAAGAGGATGACACAACACCACCCCAAAGTGCCAAGTGGACTTGGGATGACATGTTAGCATCCCAATCAGCATAATTCAACCAAATTTTGTAGAGAAGCATAAAATTTACAAGAAATCAAGGTGTTTTCCAGGTCATATCTTTTAAGGCCATTTTCGGAGGCCTAAACAACATTTTCAGGAAATAAAATTCGTATGAAACTGTATGTCCCTACAGGACATAATTTATTGCATATCAAATGACAAATCTTGGATATATATTTATAATAATGTGAAATGTTCGTCAAACATAGCCTGTGTGAGGGAGTTACATGCCAAATAGTGGAGCTAAATTTTGAGACCTAATTAACCTCCGCAGGATCATAACTTCCTACTCTAGAATCATATTAAAGAACAAGAGTAGTCCACGGAAATATATTTAACCATAGAATACATATACTAAGTCAAAAAAGAAATTTGGGCACATAAATGTACCAGAGGAGGTAAAAGTTACATGTATCTTTCCAAGCTAAAAAGGTAGATAGGCCTTGAAATTCAACAGGTTGTATCTGGAAACCTCAAGTCCAGATGAAGGTGAAACTTGGTGAGAATGATCAAAATATTATCATGAATGAACCCATTGGATATCCTGTCAATAATGTAAAGGGTTAGGTGTAAATATGCATGGACACAATTAAAAATTGCACCTGTTTAAAAGGTGTGCAAAAGTAGAAACTGGGTAATGGTCAAATGGTGAGAACGTTTTGCTCACAACCCAGAATTGAGCAAGAAAGTAGTCATTGGAAAGGTATTGGATAGAATAATTCATTTATTCACTCACAACTATTAATTGAATAACACAATTCATAGGAATATATAAAGAATATTGTTGGTGACCATAAAGGGGAAAATTTGTGCATATGTTACCAAAATTGTATATTATGGTTTTAGATAATAAATGTTTTTGTATGCTTGTTTTCAAATGTTGTGATTATAATTAAAAGAGAGAAATTAATAGAGATGTTTGTATATAATAGGAGTGAGGAAGGGGAAATTCTTTAATATGTACATTGATTTCTTAAGGAAGCTGCCAGCTGAAGACATGTAGACTTGGTGTTGAATATGGAAGAATTCAAATGGAACTCTGATCTGGAAAACAAATTTCAACTGAAAAATAAGCATACCAATTGTAGGTACTAAGTAAGAAACCCCATCTACATTTCATGCTAATGAAGGTACAGTGGGTACAAATGGATATGCAAATCATAGGTTCATGAAAGGTGAGTTAGAGAGTGGGTAAAATGATTTTAACTTTGGTTAAAGATAAGTAGAGACACTCAAGGAGATATTTTTATGTCGAAGATGCCTCACAAGAATATCAAAAGCCATGAATGAATAATATGGAGATTTGAATCTAGGTAAATCCATTAAAACTTGGGAATACAAAAAGATAAAATTTATTTGTATGGGAATTCACTACAAGAAATCCACTCATAATAATCAAAGTTCTCAATGGAATGAAGGTGCAAAATAATATCATTTAAGTGGAGGAAGTGGTGAAATATTATTCACTCCAAAGGAAGACAATATACAAATAAGGTGATATAGTGTGGGAATATATACTCTAAAAATATTGACATGTTAAAAAAAAAAAAATATGTTAAAGAGAAGCATAGGTTATACTTGGAGACAAGGGAAACAACTCTAAGGATTAGTAATATAGTTGTGAGGGTAGTACACCCATTATTTTTATCAGAGTAGTGCAGTGGAAGCACGGTATGAAATCTATAACTACAAAGGTGAAGTGAGGAAGAATATGTGTGTGCTTTGTTAGCACCACCATTTTTCCCTCCAATTAGAGTTGGTTTTGGTCGAGTTATGGCTCGTGTCTCAAAGCATTTGAGGTCAGGTATGTAACAACAAAGGGGTCAAAGTCAGCAGGTGGTCGGTTGGCCCTTGGATTCGAGAAGGGATGTCAGAGTCCAAACATGTGTAAATAAGTATGAGTATGTTCCCAAAGAGTTGGGTCCTGTTAAAAAGGGAGTTTATATGTGCCCTAGGTCTAGGTAAGTTGTTTATAGAAGTCACGTCAACAAGTTCAATGGCCATCATCAACCCATTATAAAGGCTATATGAATGAAAAATCGTGACGTTTCTATCACGTATGCCTTACATCCCTTATCAGCTGCACTCCACACACGCAGATGTGCTATGGAAAATCTACAGTTCAGTTCAAAACATCCAGTTTCCATGAATTCAGTGTCCCTTTGCACGTTTCCACCTCACGCTTACTCGGTTATAAATTCTAGAAGTTCTCCATGCATTATATTCACCAGCCAAGCTTATGCGTTGTTTGTAGTTTTCTCGCGAGCCTAGACTGATCGATTTTTTCCATTTTGGGCCCTTGCCAAGTCCACCATGCATAATACAGATAGGTGTTGCACCATGGAAACCCCTCAAAACATAATACGGGGCACGTAGAGTAAGAAAAGTGCCAGGCTTGAACCTCAAAGCAACTAGGACTCATTCTTACTCACAGCGGGCATTCCAAAGGTTTCAAAGGGAGACTTCCCTCTTCCCGAAAACATGATATCACGCCGCATGGAGTCCATAGTGGAAGAAGTTGTGATGGAAGGAAAGACGTTGGAAGCAATGCCTTCTCAACAACAGATACCCTGGAGAAGGGACAGACAAAGAAAGAACAAAGAAGCTGAGGAAACCCAAGTTCAAGATGAGTCGCGCATAAGATCGGTTACCGAGAAATTAATTATGCGTGCTATTCATATAGAGCCTGTCAGAGGTACCAATATAGGAAAGTGGGAGAAGAACGAGGAGGACAGATGTCGTGGGCACTAATGCTTGAGAACCATCCTAGCAGTTGAAATAGGCGAAACTCGCCATTGCTGAACTTTACCAGGAAAACAGAGAACTAGGACGACAGTTGGCATAAAAGACCCTTGAATTGTTAGCATCATAAGGTCGTGAAGGGAACGTGACATGGCTAAAGAGATAGCTCTGGGAAGTGCAAGATACAATCATACAGTTGCGTGAAGCACAAAGAACATTGGAAGGAAGGAATGTGAAACACCCTAGAGAATGTGAAGTGGTCGAGGAGAAAGTTCGTGTGGGCCTCGCGAATGCACAGAATAAATAGGATTAACTGACTTCATATCTTGTATTTTCAAAGATGGTGCAGATCTTGACAATTTTGAAACAAGCATCGTCCTTAGACATTTTTTGTCAGTTGGTAATAACTGCAACAATCTGCATCTAATCACCATGTATGCGCCCTAACAAATGAGTTGGCAACCGAAAGCAGGGTTTTTACATTAGATGGCAGATATCTTACAGAGCCCTGAATCATTTTGATGACCTGTCAAAGGGAGGCAGTGACACATCACTCTCCCCTATGAGAAGACCTTGCTGAAACCAAATAGTTGTGACAAGAGACAAGCGGTTAGGATGCGGTCGAACATAGTTGTTTTCTATTTTTGGAAATAGGTCATATGAAAGGTCATGGAACAGAGGACGACCAATTTCCTAGATTCTAGGGATATTAGCTAGAGATCAGGGCAGCCCAAGAGATGCCTTTGCCTATATATTTTATGTTTTCAAAGCAAGCCAGGTTGGTTGGAAAAAGTAGTGTAGACAATGTCTATTGAATGTAGTTTGAGTTCGATCAAAATTTAATGCAAAAGTACTGAATCTTGATGAAAAAATTCTAATTGTAGCAGTTAGATGTATTTTTTCCTTTCTTTGCGTATGTGCTTCATGTATTCTTTATTCATATCTATTTATGTCTAAATAGGAACGTATTTTCAAACTTGGGATTCACTGCGCAGTGCCCTAGGATTCATGCCATTTAGACAAACCATTTTCCTCTAAGTTAACTCCGAATTCATCCTCAGTGGTGCTCCGAGTTTCTTTTTGTGTTTTTCCCCCTCCTCACACAACGATTGTACATTGAATACTTTTTCTCTCTTATCCTTTATCCTCTCAAATTCAGTCACCGAGTCATTTCTTTCTATTGTTTTCTTGAACCGACTCCATAGCCTAAAGTCTTTCTCTCTTGAGCTAATATAACCAGAACTTATTATTTCAAAGGTGTTAAATCTAGCCGATAGCTCAAAGTCATATCCTGTACTGAGACAAAGTCTCCCGAGAGATCCCTCTTCATGTTCGAAAGGCTAGTTTTGGATCTCAAAGTTGGTTGAAAAAGTTACCTCTGTCGTTTTTCTATCATCCAAATAGATTTACAGAGTGCTAACATTATGGCGTCATCGTCGGGGACGGAATTGAATAAATTTTTTTTGGGAGAATAACTAAAGTTGCATTTTTTACCCCTGAGTGTAACAGAGGGACAAACACCTACACTAGATAAAGCCTTTACCCTGGTTACTATAGTCAAAAGGACCAGTAGTGCCGTTCAGGAACCCTGGCTCCAAAGACAATCTATACCAGAGCAAATCTGGACCCAAACCATGTAGATCCTGTGTGCGACCTCGAGAAACTTATTCACAGAACTAGAGAGAAAGCGCCAGACCCATTCCATTACTTGGACATAAGCCTGTCCTTACCCAAAGATGGCATGCAAAGCATTGATGAACTTGAGTTTGAATCATTCTTTGAACAAATTGTGTTCGGGTCTAAGTCAGAAACTAGCTTGGATGAGATAGTTTTCTACTAGAAGAGATTCCAAGCCCTAGTATCTAATAATATCCCTAAAATACCCAACCCTCCTAAAGCCATGGCTGCCAGATTCACCCCCTCGTTCTGCCAGCCCAACTGCATGATTTTCCCCAAAATTATAGCCAGAGGATCAAGCTCTATGATTATGAAGGGAATGTTTCAGCCCAGAGGCATCTAGATTGGTTCACTGATTTCGTCAACCTAGAGAAGGTGGTCTATGCAAACGCAAAAATGAGGTTGTTCACGAAGAAGATTTCTGGGGAGGTGAGGAAATGGTTCAAATCCCTCCTAGCTACAAGCATTCGAGACTTCACCGCATTCGAGACATCTCTCATTACTAGATGGGGAGACAAGAAAAACCCCTTGCGGTTGTTGATGCAGTATAATAATATGAAGAGAGCATCGAAGGAAATGGTGCAAGAGTTCTCATCCCATTTCATGAGTTTTTATAACTGAATCCCTCCAGAAGTCCAACAACCCCCTGGGGTTGCGCAACTATGATATGCAGACTCTTTCGACAATGATTTCACCCTTCTGTTGAGAGAAAAAAGATCAAAAAATATGGACGCGATGATGAGAGACACAATTAAATTTGTGGTAAACATGATGGCATCGGGGAAGATCAAACAAAGATTCAACATGGGTGAAAAGAAACCCCAAGTGGATGCACAGCCATTGATATCGAGGTCTGCAGATGAAAAATTCTACTTAATGATGAGGAACATGGAGAAACTAATGGAAACAATGTCTGTGGGAAATAGACCCGCTGGCCGAGAACCGCATGACCACCAGCCCAGGAATCAAAACCTCAGAAGGGTTCAAGTTCCTCATATCAGACAAAGGGAGCAGAGAGACCAGGGTGACCAACAGACAAGGCCTCCATTCCAAAACAATTACACAGACGAGGATTTCAATTATATGTTTGAAGACCAAATGCATTGTTGCGATGAAAAGAACCCGCTCGTGTTCTTAACAAAGGGAAAACATGATCGAAACATGAGAAAAAACGATGATTTTATGATGGAGACAGATGATGCATTGTTTTGTGAAACAGATGATGTGTTTTCCTAGGAAATGAAAGAGTTCAAGAAAGGTTATCAGAACGCCATCATGCAGTTTCAAAAGAGATATAACCCTAGGAACAAGGAGGTGCATACTGAACCTCAAAAAACAAATCCCATAAGGAAATCTCTTGCAGACACCCCTTCCACAAGCTGACTAGGGCTAGACAACTTGACCAAGGATGCAACTGAAAAAGGAAAGACAAAGGAGGAGGCCCCGAGGAAAGAGATGGAAACAACCCAGGAAGCGGGTGGAAAAGAGGTAGAGAAGGTATGTCCTCCCTTTAATTTTGAGCATGAAATGGCCAAGATCAAAATATTTGTCCCTTTTAATGAACTTATCAGAAAGGGTAAATATCATGAGCAAATTATTAAAATGTTGAAAATGGGAGGGACCCCCGATACTTTGAATGTCCCAGATGATCACCCTGCTATTATGTTTGGTCCGCGCATTGAAGAGACAAGTGATACTGAGGACGTCCCTCCATTCTACGTCAGTATAAAGGTTCATGACATGACCTTGCATAATGCCATGCTGGATTCATTTGCCTCACACAACCTCATGCCGAAGGTGATCATGGAAGAATTGGGTTTGGACATCACTAGGACTTATAAGGACATTTTTGCTTTTGATTCGAGGAAAGTCAAGTGCTTGGGCTTCATCAAGGATTTGGTCATGTCATTGGCCTAAATTCCTTTGAAGAATATGGTTATGGACGTGGTCGTGGCAGACATACCCCCTAAGTTTGGCATGCTATTGTTCAGGTCATGGGATGCGAATTTAAAAGGGACCCTGCAAATGGACATGTCATATGCCACCATTCCTATCTTTGGCCAGGATAGACGGTTGTACAGAGAAGTGTTGTTGAAATACATGGTAAGAAGAAAGACACACCCAAATAACCATTCTATATACTCTGTCGACACTGAGGTTGGTTATTCTATATTCTATAATGACCTGAGTGTTGAAGAGGAGGAGTCGACAACCATCATGATAGTCAATGAGGAAACCACGTGACAAGCAACAGACTACACTAACACAAAGAACCACATAGAAACTGAGATATGGAACATGATTTTTGATGGTGCTATTAGCAAGGAAGGAGCAGGTGACGACATACGGATAAGCGCCCCTAAGGTGGGCACAAAGGTGTGATCATACAAGCTCATGTTTGAATGTACAAACAACATGGCTGAGTATCAGGCACTGATCTTGGGCTTGAAGATTTTGAAATAAATGGGCGCGAAGAGGATAGAAGTGCATGGAGACTTTGAGCTGATTATAAACCGAGTGAAAGGAATATATCAGTCCAAACACCCCATGCTGAGAGCATACAAAAATTTGGCATTGGACCTCCTTGAAGAAATTTCAAAGTAAGATCTATCTGCTATCACAAGGGAGAAAAATCAAATCGTCTATGCGTTGGCCACCTCGACATTGGTTTTTAAAATCCCCATCTTCCCAAACAGAAAATACAAGATCGAAGTCAAACACAAGCCGACAATGTCTGATAATATCAAACATTGGCAGGTGTTTGAGGACGACAAACAGGTGGTGAGATTTCTTCAAATCAGAGACGAGTTTGCTAACATAATGTTCCGGATTACTTTTTGCATGAAATGAGAGTGAAGATGTAATAAATAAATGCACAGAGATATCACAGATATCCAATAATATAACAGAAATGTATCAGAGATAAAACCATAAACACAGATATACAATAATACATGATTTCTATTAATGAAAGAAATGTACAGAGACTATAAAAATATAGAGTGAAAGACTTTCTAGAATGGTGGCAGCTTATCTCTGAGAAGAGATGTTACGGCTACTTGCATTCAGGGGTGATTTTAAGGATGGAAATTTATTTTTAAATGTAGAAATTTTGGCGAATCGTACTAAGCTTTCATATGCCAACTATGAAATGTTTGCAATATTTTTATAAAATTATTCAAATTTCTAAGGATTTTATATAGTTTGTATAAACTTTTGGCGATTTTTAAGGTAAAATAATTTTATCCTATAGAATTTGGTCGAATCATTTTTAGAATAACGAATCGGGTTTTTGGAAAAACCATGGAAAATTAGTCCATGAGCGAAATTTAGCCCCTAAAATCATCCCTTCTCGCATTCACAAGAAGATGATTACAATGAGGCTTTGAAGGCCTTTTTACAATAAACAAGAATGCCAAAAATCCTAGACATCCAAAAACCTAACCCTAGGAGATGAAGTGCCAAAAGTCATGGGGGGCCCATTTGGGTAAGTTAGTACATCAACTTCCTGGGGTCGTCACTTTTGCATACGATCTTTGTTTTAGGCGTATGATAGCCCGTTGGAAAGGTATTATCAAGGAGATTCATTTTGGGGGAAGTTTTACAATAAAAAGGAATGAAAAAAACTCTAAACATCCAAAAACCTAACCCCAGGAGATGAGGCACCAAAATTCATGTGGGCCCTGTTTGGGTAAGTTAGTACATCAACTTCCTGGGGTCGTAACTTTTGCATACGATCTCTGTTTTAGGCGTATGATATCCCATTGGAAAGGTATCATCAAGGAGATTCATTTTGGGGGCTCAATCATGCTTTTAGATATCATTGAGAAGCTTGGTCCCAAAAATCCTTCATTTAGTCCCTCAAAATGGCCCCAGAAGTTAAAACTACTAAAAATAGTAAATTTTCAAAATTGCTAGAAAACTATTTTAAGCCAGTTGGAGAAGGTGGGTGGCCACCGATATCCACCTGGATCAATCCTCCCTCCTTAGGAATATATTTTCTCCATTGCGTTGAGTGCCCGGGGGAGAAGGAAAATCGTTTGCTGAATCTGCATCTTGATGAGTTGCTTGCCTTGTTGGAGAAGTTGCATTGCTTAGCTTGTTGAAGGTTGTCATGACCATGTGGCTGGAAGGGTTGGACATTTTTAGCCAGTCTGGCTACATGAGATGCCTGTGTTAAAAAGGAATATTTGTGCTTTGCTGCAACCTTGTTGACCTGCTTTGATGGATAGAAGGTGCTTGGGGCGAGGTTGTAGTGGTTGCAGTGTCCTTCTATTCCCCTTTTGAACAGATTGTGAAGAAGCTAAATTTTGCAGTATCAGATGCTACCTTACAACATTTTTTAGGTGGATTAGTAGTTGAAACTACCTCTGGTATTCTGTAGAGAGGACCCCCTAGAGAAACAATGACACTGCGGGGTCGAGACTCATAAACAACATGGTGCTTCCACATATATGGTTGGCCCAAGAGAACATCATAGACATTCAATGGGGAAACATCACATAATACCTCATCCTTGAAGGGATGGATGTCATATGACAATCGACACTACTGGCTGACACAAAGATCTCGTCCTTGGTGAAGCCACCCAATGTTGTATGGTTGCGGGTGTGGTGTTGTCGACAACCCCAACTGTTTGATGACCTCTATTGAGATGAGGTTCTTTTGGCTTTCTCTATCAACAATAAAATGAAGCGGGGTCCCCTTCACCCACATCTATGAAAAAGTCTCTCCCCCTCTTCAGGATCTGTTGGTTCTTCTGGTTGAATTGTTGCGGTCGCGACAATAGAAGTGGGCCTTGCATCGATGATCTATCCCTTACCAGTATTTTCATAATCAGATTATGAATCAGGGTCCGACTCCTTGTCTTTGATCTCGGCCACCAATGACTGTTTTGAGCGACATTCATCAGTGTTGTTCCAGGGGATTTTGTGGAAATCGCACCATTTTTCAGTGTCCTTCTTTGTTTTCCCGTGAACCTTCTTTTCCTATGGCTTGGAATTATTTTTGGGAGACTATTTTTTAGG
>JASDQU010100462.1:360594-374289 GCA_032191745.1 Picea mariana | reverse complement strand
TGAACTTGGTCAAACTATTGTTATGAAATAATTTGAAATCAACGAATATATAGTGTCTGAACTGCGACTGTCCTCACATACAAACAAGAGGCTCTTAAAATACAAATTGGTCGTTGTTTTTGCATTTTTGCTTATTCAATGAAGTTAGTCAGATTAATATCCTGGAATAATTTGAAATCAACGAATATTTAGCGTGCGGAATGCAATTGTGTTATCATATGAACAACAGGCCCTTAACATTCAAATTGGTCCTTATTATGCTTGTGGTTATAGAATTAAAAAAAAAAAACTTTTATTTCCTTGATTCTTTTAAGAATAAGCGATTTAACATCCTTTAATAATTTAATGCGCCAACTCTCAAGTCCATCTGTCAATCTGTATATGGCGAATCTTCGAATGCTATTCGAAGGACAAGGAACAATGAAACTGCAATGTTTCCCCGGGCAACCCACAGGTTCCTTTGTCAATTTGTATATCGCAGAGTTGTGGGTAGATTTTGTACAACGCGGAACAATAAAGTCCCAATTTTCATCCCACGAGCCCGAACAAAAGAGGCCCATTTTTCAGCCCGCCAGCCCCACAGCCCCCGATAAAAAAAAATCGTTAAATATGAAATACATACGGAATTGTTATGGGACAATAAAAGTGCAATGTTCAGTGAACCAGCCCGAGTCCTCTTGTCAATTTGTATATGGCGGAAGTCTGGATGCTATTTCTAGCTGAGGGAACAATGGAGACTCTATTTTCGGCTCGCCCGACTGCGAACCCGCCATCCAAAAACTGCCTAAAAGTGCAATGTTCAGGCAACCAGCCCGAGTCCTCCTGGCAATTTGTATATCGCAGAAGCCTGGGTGGTATATGTAGGAGAGGGAACAATAGAGACTCTATTTTCAACCCGCCAGGCCGCCAACCCGCGATCCAAAAACTGCCCAAGTATGGAATGAGGAATCTGCATATGTTGTATAAAATCTCATTCCATAGTTAATATAGAGACTATGTCCACAAGTCCACTTGTCAATTTGTATATCGTGGAAGTGAAGATTCTATTTGTAGAACACAAAACAATAGATACTTAATTTTAATCCCCCCATGTCACGAATCTGTGATCCAAAAAGTGCTCATGTATGGAATGAGGGATCCGCATATGTTCTAGAACAATGTGTTTGTACAACAGGGAACAATAAAGGCCCAATTTCCAACCCACCAACCCCAGAGCCCCCGATAGAAAAAAATCGATAATTATGAAATTGATACGGAATCACTACGGGGCAATAAAAGTCCAATGTTCAACGAAGCAACCCGAGTCCACTTGTGAGCATGCAATGAGGGTTCCGCATACTTAATTTTCAGCCCGCCTGGCCGCGAACCCGGGATCCAAAAAATGCCCATCTATGGAATGAGGGATCTGCATATGTTCTAGAACAATACAAATGCATTGTTTATCCAAGCAGCCCACAACTCCTCCTGTCAATTTGTATGTCGTGGAATCAGGGTGCTATTTGTAGCAGACAAAACAATAGACACTATTTTCGGTCAGCTAGGTCGTGAACCCACGATCCAAAAACTGCCTAAGTATGGAATGAGGAATCCGCATATGCTGTATAAAATCTCATTCCATACTTTATATAGAGGCTATGTCCACAAGCCAGCGTGTAAATTTGTATATCGCGGAAGTGTAGGTGCTATTTGTAGAACACGGAACAATAGATACTTAATTTTCAGCCCACCAGGTTTCCAACCCGCAATCCAAAAAGTTCCCAAGTATGGAATGAGGACTCCTCATATGTTCTACAACAATACAAATGCAAAGTTCAGCCAAGCAACCCGTAGGTTCGCATATGTTGTAGAACAATGTATTTGTATAGTGTGGAACAATAGAGGCCCAATTTCCATCCCGCCATCCCCAGAGCCCCCGATAAAAAAAATTCACTAACTATGAAATTGATACGGGATCGCAACGACACAATAAAAGTCCAATGTTCAGCGAAGCAACCCGAGTCCACCTGTCAATTAGTATGCAATTAGTGATTCACATATGCTGTATAAAATCTCATTCTATACTTTATATATAGACTTTGTCCCCAGGTCCGTGTGTCAATCTGTATATCGTGGAAGTGTGGGTGATATTTGTAGGATACGAAACAATAGATACTTAATTTTCAGCCCGCCAAGTCGCGAACCCGTGATCCAAAAAGTGCCCAAGTATGGAATGAGGGATCCACATATCTTCTAGAACAATAGAAATGCAATGTTCAGCCAAGCAATTTGTAGAGACTCATGTCAATTTATATGTTGCGGACAGCTCCAGAGCCCCCGATCAAAAATAATCGCTAACTATGAAATTGATACGGGATCGCAACGGGACAATAAAAGTCCAATGTTCAATGAAGCAGCCTGAGTCCACCTGTCAATTTTTATATCGCTGAAGTATGGATGCTAATTGTAGGCGACGAAACAATAGACTGTTTTATTAGTGATCCACATATGTTGTGTAAAATCTCATTCCATATTTTATATATAGATTATTTCCATAGGTCTGCATGTCAATTTGTATATCGCGGAAGTGTGGGTGCTCTTTGTAGGATACAGAACAGTAGATACTTAGTTTTCAACCCGCTCGCCTGTGAACCCGCGATCCAAAAAAGTGCCCAAGTATGGAATGAGGGATGCGCATATGTTCTAGAACAAAAAAAATGCAATGTTTAGCCAAGCAACCCGTGGCGACTCATGTCAATTTGTATGTCACGAAAATCTCAGTGCTATTTGTAGGACAGGGAACAATACAGACTCTTTTTTCGGCCCACCATACTGCAAACCTGCGATAAAAAAACTACCTAATATGGAAACAAGGATCTGCATATGCTCTATAAAATCTCATGTCGATACTTTATATAGAGACTCATCTCCGCAACTCCCGCCGTCAATTTGTATATCACATAAATCTGGGTGCTATTTGTAGGAGACGGAACAATAGAGACTTTATTTTCGGCTTGTCGGGCTGCGAATCCAGGATCCAAAAACTGTGTAAGTATGGAATGAGGAATCCGCATAAGCTATATAAAATCTCATTCCATACTTTATATAGAGACTATGTCTAGAAGCCCGCTTGTAAATTTTTATGTTGCGGAAGTGTAGGTGTTATTTGTAGGACACGGGACAATAGATACTTAATTTTCAGCTCACCAAGTCGCGAACCCGCGATCCAAAAAGTGCCCAAGTATGGAATGAGGAATCCGCATATGTTCTATAACAATACAAATACAATGTTCAACCAAGCAACCCGTAGGTCCCCCTGTCAATTTGTATATCGCGAAAATGTGGTTGCTATTTGTAGTATAGAGAACGAAGAATCCACATATGTTCTAGAATAGTACAAATGCAATGTTCAACCAAGAAACTCCTAGGTTGTGCTATCAATTTAGTATTTTTTCAGCCTGCCAGGCCGCGAACCCGCGATAAAAAATTTCAAGAAATACAATTTAACCACCGCTTCCTCGCATATTTACTGGAACTATTGTCAACCCATTTTGAATCCCATCTGTCCTCTTTCCATACTTTTCCATTTGTTCAAATTTCTTTAGGGAATCGTCCCTTTGCCGGATTGAAGAAATATTCAGTTCGTAGTCATTGTTTCCTGTGCCAGCGTCCTTTTGGAATTAGCAGTTGGCAATTATACATAACATCTTATTGCTACGCATGCAATTAGAAATTTCCCTATTCCATACTTAGCCATTTTGCCTAAATTCCGCAAATATACAAACCGGACGTTGAACTCCCCCTTCATGATCTCTTCCTGACTATCCTCGTAACCCTTTTTTGAATCACGTCCAACCACTTTTCAGAACTTTCCATTCTTTCCTTGCTCTCCGCCATCTCCGTCACCTTCGCACTTCTCTACAATAAAAGAAAATATAAAGTTTTTTATATATAGACATATCTTGTTTCTAAATATGGAATTACTGGCATTTAATTCTAACAAGCCATCATGTAGAAACTGTATATATTGTCATTAATGGGAAAAGGGTCAAGGAAATCTCGTATTCATGCGCATTAAACCAAAAATTTCAGGGAGATTATATTATCCCTTCCGAGTGTTCATTTCAAAATCATGAAATCCCTTTCACATCGTGTGGCCTTCGTACATTCAAGAAACCTCCATTCCTTAATTACTCTTCATCGTACTCGCCACCTTCACATTTATAAATATGAAATAAATAAACTGTACTCCTAACTATTCATCATGCACCACCAATACTGATTGTCATTAATCAGCGAAAGGCTCGAGGAGCTTTCCCATTCATAAGAATTTAACCAAGATTTAACAAAAAGTTACATTATTCGTTATGACTGTTCATTTAAACCATCATCTGCAGCAAAGAAACCTTCTCATAAACCTATGGCATCAGTTCCACGCCAGTTCTATTGAGATACAATGAACATTTTCGGTCGTCACGACCAGAACTTCCACTGGTCCAGGGCATGTTCTTATTACTCAACCTCTGCTGCAAAGAACCAAGTAATTTGGACCTCCAGAATTGCTCATGCAGGCTGTGTCCCTGAGGTTTTTGACTGTAAGGACCTGGTCTCTTGGTGCGCCGATAAATTTATTGTAGAGAAAATAATTATTCCACTACACGACCGCTCTTCTGTTTCTTTATCACCTCAGCTCTTCCGACAGATGCTGAAATTTCCCGAGCCAACATTGACGTTCAAAGGAGAAGATTACAAACAATTCCTAGCAAAGCATAATCATGGATTGGACCTCTTGCCCCCTTTTTTGGAAAACCCGGATCTAGTTCCTGAAGATATTACAACCATGCAGGTTAGTTCATTTAAAAATCCTTTTCATGAAATTGCCTGGTTGTTTACAAGAATAACAAGATAGGAATCCACAACTACTGTTTCCTGCATGGCTCTTTACATTTTGTATTTCACAGTCAACGAACAAGCCATTTATCAAGCTACAAAAGGGGAAAGAAATTTTATATGTCTTCCTATTTAGTTTTTGCAATAGCACATTCCTGTCGATTTCTGGTACTGTCTCTATCCAAGAATGTCAATGACGATTTCCACCCAGTAACGTTCTGGTACTAGGCCTTGTGGAAGCACAAGGCTTCCCACTGTTTTTATGAGGTTTTTAATGGCTTCCTGTCTGTTTTTAAACTTTTCTTGTTAGGAGAAAATGCTCCCCTCTTATCTGAACATGCAACTAATTTTTTGGACAAAAAGGGAACAGTCCAACATTAGGATAATTACACTGTCATAAGAATTTTTGGCTCCACGGAACAACCTTCTCTCCTTCAATGTCACATTACGGACATAATTTTTATTGCAGAAGTAGCACATCAATACAACTACTGGTTCCATCTGTTCCAAAGGAAGAAAAAAAAACAGTTCATTCCTATGCCTTGGAAAATAGGGGAGTTTGTGTTGAAAAACATCAATAAATTTGACGATTTCGCAGCACATTTTAGTATCTCCAACCTCAGATATGTTGAACATATAAAAGGATTCGACCCCTATGATATTTTTAGACAACATTTACATTCACTTGGCCTCAACGATTATTTTGTAAATAAACACCTGCCCAAAAACAGAGACAATCAGGGGCCTGCCTCTAATGCCGATGACGTAGAGACAGTTCAAAGATGCACCAAATTGTACACGCAACAGGGGAAGGACCCCAGTGACAAGAGTGTTCAATCCGCAAATGCCACTCCAAAAAGTACGACATCCTGGAGCATCGCTCGAACGACCCATCACAACAACAGATAAACCCAGAATTCTTCAAATGGAGGAGGAGATAACAACCCTCCTCACTCTAAAATTGATAGTTCTCACAAGCTTTCAGTGGAGAAGAAGAGAAAAAAAAATGTGGGGCAGGCAGAAGACCCGGAAACTTAGAGTGAGAACATGGAAATTGACAATGATCCGGATGCTATGTTCTCCTTCTTTGATCAGCCCGAGGATGCCATCCACCATAGCCATCCAATGGACATATCTGTTTCCCAAAATTTTGATGAAGATGAATCCTTCATGTTCTAGAGCGTTGTTTTTGATAGTCGGAACAAAAAATTGATATTTCAGAAAAAAAATGTAAAAAATATCAAAGGAAAATCTTGTTCAGAGGTTGACGTTGCCAACATGCGGTCGTCCCAAATCTGTCAACTTCACACTGCGACCAGAGAAGCACTTCATGACTCCATTGAACGCATGAAGACCCACAATGCCAGACTAAAGGACCGAGTCAAGGAATTGGAAGACGCTTTCTTTCCTATGCCATTGCTTGTTGATCCTTTGGCAATAGCCATGCCTGGCACCCTTGCACCCAATGTAAAAGCACCCTCCACCCTACTTGCATCCTATAAATGATATGTGGAAAACAATATCACAAAAAGAATGGAATTGGTTACCGATGCCTGGAAAATATCACAAACCATCGCTTCCCTTAGAACCAGGGCACATATCTTGCTCGATATTTTGCATTTGAATTAAAAGATGAAGAAAATTTCTTCTTAAAAACAGGTATCCCTTTTGGCAAGATTGTTAACAATATGACATAAACAAATAGAAGAGAAGACGATCTTCCATCCAAAAACTGGATCGGCCAATTGAATATATATTGGAAAGAAAAAGTAAACAACCTGTGTCTCTTTGTCCAGTCATGTGAACAAGTCATATCGAAGAAACATAAATTATTCATAAAGCTGTCAAATATAGACTTAGCTAGGAAAACAAATGAATTCCAAGACCCCCTCTTAATCGCAAACTCCTTACCCTTAACCAGAGAAGAGTTCTATAAACAGGTTGCTATGTCGAAGACCTTCTCTCTGGAAAAGTTTTACAACATCCTTCAATTTGATCAATCTCACGTCCATGAATGGCTAGTCAAATATGAAGTACAGAATGAAGAAACTCATTAGGCTCTCTCTAATCTTTCTATCGAATTCCAAGAATTAGAAAATGATCTTTTCAACATCAAGATCCATAATGAGATCAACATTGCCCCAATGAGAGTGTACATTGAAGAATGGGTTGAAAGGAAATTGAAACAAACCGCCAATGAAAGACAATAGGCAGTTGCCAGCATTCCAGCAATCGTGGAGAACATCCTTGAAACCGCAGTCATCACCGACATCAATGAAAAGGAAACCGCAAGCAAATAGCCAAAGCTCTCATATGTACCCTCACTATAAGTTTACTTGTCCCATCTTTCTTTGTTTCTCAACCCAGTTATTCCGCTTTTTATTAAATAAACGTGTATAGGCAAACACTTATACCTTTCCATTTATTTTCTTTTGCAGCTGTTGCACTCTATCTTCTTTCCACAATCATGTTTCTTGTAAATATTTCTCTAATGGTTCGTTGGAGCCCCAATCCCAGTCTACATGACAAACACATTGAAATTTCGGTTTATATGTAACACACTTTGTTTTTTTTGTATATTTCAAAATTTGCAGTGGTATGTAACAAACTTCTATTTTCTGATAGATTTCAAATAAAAATGCATCTAAATTTTTATATCCTAAAGACTCTACTCTTATCTTTCAACACTCTGTATAACAAATGCATTTATTTTTTAATATGTTAGACTTTTATTCTTATCCTTCAGCAGTCCATATGGCAAATGTTCACAAATACATTAAAATTTTTATATTTCTTATCTCCTATTACTTTTATGTCATCATATATTTTTATCTTTCACCAGTCCACATTGAAAATGCATTTAAATTTCCAAATTTAATCTTGCACTATCAACAATTTTTTTACTTTCTTCTATACTTTCAAAAAAAAAATGTTTTCTATATACTTTCCAAAATTAGATGGTGCTCGTCTTGCCAACCTTCATTTACTTTTTCCCCATCTTCCAAAATATGCACCTTGCACACAACATTTCCCTTATATACATTTTGCACCAAACACTTCGTTTCATTTACACTTCAACCCCATTTTTCAAAATTTTCTTTCTAACCTCCTTGGCGGGGACTCAACTACCACACAACCTTGTTAAGATAGTTTAAGCATGAATGACGGTTTAGATATTGCATGGTCTTCGTTGAAAAAAAATAAAATAAAAAATGTTGAAGACCCACATTTAAGAATATCAATTGTATTAAATAATTTATGAATAAATAAATTATTCTTAAATGAATTGGTATATATGGTTGATAGGTCTTAAACGTTGAATATTGACAAGGAGTGAATTGTGTTTTTATGCGGGATATTTAGTTGAGAAAACGTGTATATAAAGGTTAGGAAGAGATACATATACTCCACTCATGAACAATTATGGAATCCCTGGGAAGTAAATGAGTATTTGTGATTGTAAATTGGTGACTTAATTATGAAAGTAATAGGGAATAAGAAACAAAAAATGGACCTAATCAAGGATTAAAATTAAATAAACCATTTTTAAAAGTTCCACCCTTTGATTTTGTGAATACTGGTTGAAAGAGTATGGATTTAATAAGGCTTTGAAGAAATTATAGGAGGACCTCTAGGATAAGTAAATATAATGGTTAAGATGGGAATTCCTAAGGAACAAGAGATGCGAAAATGTCTAAAGGAAAGTAATAAGTTCCCTTATTTAATGAATTTTAGCAAGTGGATTGAGCAATAAAAACATGCTAAAGGATATTATGGTAAGAATGACATAAGAGAAATAAGAAATATAACTGATATAGTCAAGCTTTTATGTGCCACCACAAAAATATGAGCGTTAATACATTTTCTTGAAAGGTGATGATCATGTTTTGAGGACATGAGTTTGCGAGTGAAAATGTTTAAAACCTTATCAAAATATTTATAGAGGCATATGAAGAATCAAAATTAGTTTAAAGAGATGAGGACTCGTGTATAATGGTGTAGAATAAAGAGTTAGTATTTAGTTGAAAGGATAAAGAACTTGAATTCATATATCAAACTATGTTGGAGAATCTATACATTGTTCAAAATGAAGGTTATGCATGATTAAGTGTTAGAAGGTGGATAGTTTTCCATAAGAGATTATTATCTATAAAGAGACGATAATATTTTGGATTAGTAGACTGACTATGTATTGTGAAGTGAAAACATTATATTTTGTGATCATTAGTTTATGATTAAAGTGTGAAGTTAGTGGGAAATAAGACGACATGGTACAAGAGGCCCATGAGCTCTTCAATGTGACACTTATGAAGGACAAATAAACAAATGAAATTATTTACAATGAGCTTATTGAAATTTGCAACATGCTAAGAAGGGATAATTTTAAGGATGGAAATTTATCTTAGAATGTAGAAACATTGGCAAATCTTACTAGTCCTTAATATGAGAAGTATAAAATGTATTTCGGTAAAAATATTCAAATTTATAAGGATTTTATATAGTTTCTATAAAATTTGGGTTATTTTTAAGGTAAAATAATTTTATTTTGCATAATTTGGGTGAATCACTTTTGGAAAAAATGGAAATTGGTGAATCTTTTTTTGGAAAAAAGCATGGAAAATCAGCCTATGTGTGATATATAACCCCTAAAATTTTCCCTAATGCTAAGACACATAAATTTTATTTGGAATTCAAAATGACAAAGAATATAGTTGATATGAGGCTTTGACATAATTGTTGAATTAAATGATGATGAGGAATCAAAATTGGGACTATAAATAAACAATACAACTAATGTCGTATTTGTCGACAATGGAAATTTTTTCTTTGGAAAGACTTGAGGTGTGACTTAGCTCAACTTGATTTATATAATAGGTATAAGGATTAGTGATGCATTAATTTTGATCAAAGAGCTATATTGGTTGGTATTTCCTAAAGGTTTGTTGCAACTAGTGCTTTTAGTTTCCCAAGTAGATCATTTATGTTTCAGAAATACATAATAGATAAGCATATCAACTATACTTTTCATATGTTAATGAAAGTTGTAGTATACCTAGGGATGTAATATTGGCTACCTCCCTAGGTATACTAGAGGTATCCCATATTACCTCCCTAGGTATACTACACAAGTCTTGATAGAGAGAATATAGAACTTGACATGTATTAAATATTCAAATCGAACTCAATTTTACAAACAATGTGACTAAATGTTCCTTCCTCAAAAGGATTACTTATACAACTTAGAGGTTGGAACATAGTCTAGGAAACACTGTAAAAAAAGTGAACATTGGTGTAGTACCATGTAAAGTCATGTGTTACATGTCAAAATACAATTTATTCATCCTTAGAAATTAAAACTAGACCAATAACTATTTAGTTGATTTTAATAAGCATAACTTGGAGTCATGACTGTGAAAATGTTATTAGGAAGTATTACCCTCATCTTGGATGAGACCAATATATTCATAGAAAAAATGTTAGTAGAAATCATAGAAACATTGAACTAGGAGATTGAATGGTAGGGCACATTTTGTTTTACTAGACCTTAAGCATGTGGAATATTATGTATGGATTTCAAACATTCTATGCCACAAGCAACAAGTGGGTTGATGCAACAAGAATAATTATAACAATGATTGTCAAAGGAGTGGAAAGGAGACCATGACGTGTTTCATGTTTATGTTTCATTATATTCCAAAGCCTCATCATGGTAATAAACCGACTCATTTGTAATTGTTAGATGATAGGGAATTGACGACTAAATCAATATGCATACTGGATCATAGTAATAACCATATCCAAAGTTATTTGGTGTAATGACGTAAAAATATAAAGGGTTAGTTATAGTCCTAGTTCTGCTACTTAGGAGGATGTAGTTGAGATGCGTCAATAGTTTCCTTATTTGTTTTGAAACTTTGGGATGAAGTTTAATTTATGAGGGGGTGTATGTAGTTCCTCATTTTACCTAATTACTATTATAAACCAAATTTATTCTTTGAGGTCATATGTTAACAAACGGCCCAATTATTGACTCTTATTATGATGATGAGACACAATTTTTATTTGATGGATTATATTTAAAATATGAAATTGTTCAAAATAAATGCATGAGATGCTTAGATAAATATTCTTATGCAATGATCTGATAAATGAAAAATAATGATTAGTTATGCTAATGATTTTACATGAGACTTGGCTATATATATATATATATAGTTTCCTAAGTGTGTTAGAGAACTATAAGGATATGTTGATGTAGGAATCATTGATGATATTTAGGACTCCAAATTGAGTTAGGAAGTAGTATTTATCTGATTAATATGTTTAGTACAATTGATTTGAATGATGGAAATATTGAAAAAAAGGTTTAGTGAATGCAGGCACAAGGAATATGCTTGTCAATTTGACCCACACATGGGTAACGAGGATGTATAGAGTTATATTAGGTACTATCAAGAGAGGTGGAACAACGTCCCTAATTCCATCTACTAGCACTCTTACCGTGGTTGGAGTTGAAAAGTGTGGGACACTTTTTCTCAATGATTTCATGTTTCCGTGAGGGTAGGTCGTGGATTCATTCACTCATGAGAACTAACTAAGAGGTGTGTAATAAGGTGTAAGCCTTATTCCTTAGCATACATTAGTCTCTGAATAAGGGTAATGACACGAGTTAACAATGTCTCCATAGTGGCACCAATTTTCCCATTGCTCAAAATCGGATATTGAAAGACATGTACGCATGACACCCTTGGAGTATGTCAAGTCCTGAAGGGCATGGTGTGCATTCCATCCTTAGTATCCTTATGAAAAATGAAATTAAAGTAAACATGAAAAATAAGTTAAGGGAATAATACAAAAATAACAATAATTTTAAACCTTACCAACAAGGAAAATATTAATTATTTTTATCCACTTAGAAAAGAGAAAAAAATAAATATATATCCCAAATAAGATTTTGCATTAATAACCTTTTCATAAATTCTAAGTAAAAATAAAAACCATTAGAGAGGAAGCTTGAGTTTTACGTTGAGCATGTTTATAATTTTAGCTAATTAATTAATAGGAGGGAGAATCCTAAATCAATTTGAAATCATAAGCTAAAAAAAGGTAGGTATGTTAAGTGAAGAAAGTATTAAATAACTAAGACACAAAAAAGTACTCATGCAACAAAAATAAGAATCTTGGGAGAGATTTAGTAAACACCAAGGAGTAATTTAAGGAAGTCAAGGAAAGTTGGGCGAGGAAATGTTTTATTTTCAATTGTAAATTAGCAATTTCATGTGAATCTATGCATGTAGATGACACTTGTATTGATGAATAATAAGATTTAAGATAATTTTTAATTACTAATTTTATATGAGTGGGATAAGTGTCATAAACCTAAATTGTTATAAAAGAAGGCTTTGGGAAGAAGGAGGGGACTTTTGACACCCTATTGTTAGATGGTTGTCATAATGATAATTGATCCTAAGCATTTTCATTGAGAGTTTGGATATTGATGTTTTTTTGGGAGGTGAGAACCTATAATCTTGCGATATTGAACATCAATCACTAGCTAGAAGTTTTGGACACTAAATCTCGACAGAATATGATCTTTAAGGAACTTAATTAGCTCTTCAAAATCAACCTTGTTTAATGTCATTGATTTCGACCATTTCATGAAATAATCTATAGCCGTGAGAATGTACATATGCCCCTTGCTAGACTTCAGATTAGTTGTCTCGAAAACATCAAGTCCCCATTGGGAGAACAATTTTTCTATAATTATGGGTTGTAAAGGCATTGCGAATCTCTTCATTTTTCCTGAAAACTATTGGCACAATACACACTTCCTTATTGTGGTATACGAGTCTCTAAATATTCATGGCCAGTAAAATATATCCCTTGTTATCTTATGGGCGGTGGCAATAGGTGCAAAGTGTCCACCACATATTCTTTCATGGAATCCTCTCATCATTTCTTGGGCTTGGTTTTCATCAATGCATCTTAGTAGTATACCATCATAATTTCTCCTGAACAATATATCAACAATCAACACATATTGATTTCCCTTCATCTTCAATGTTGATTAAGGTTGGTTGTCATTGATGTCAACCCTTGAAGAAAGCCCTATAGCACAAAGTTTTGGGTAATGGACCCAATATTGTTTGATGTAAATATGAATCATTATTGTTTTTTCATGGTTGATAAGAAGTAAATATGGATTAACTCCAAAGTGGTCCCCTTATGGTGAAAGCCCTCACGGGAAGACGCTTTGTGGAGTAAGAGAACCCCTCCTTAATTGTGGAATAATGAGATGAAGGAAAGTGAATTTTTCAGGGAAAATATCCTATATGGATAGTGCTTGTCATGTCATTTCCGGTGGTANTATGAATCATTATTGCTTTGTCATGGTTGATAAGAAGTAAATATGGATGAACTCCAAAGTGGTCCCCTTATGGTGAAAGCCCTCACGGGAAGACGCTTTGTGGAGTAAGAGAAACCATGCTTAATTATGGAATAATGAGATGAAGGAAAGTGAATTTGTCAGGGAAAATATCCTAGATGGATAGTGCTTGTCATTTCATTTCTGGTGGTATGTGGAACGTCACATAATTCCTCACGGTTAGAGAGTTATGACCATGAGAAGTTGGAGACCCCGGGTCTGGGTAATGGACCCAAATTTGTTTGATGGGTAACGGTATGAGTTATGATTTATTTTCAATAATAATATTCTATATGGATAGTACATTTCATTCCGTTTCTGGTGGTATGTAGAACGTCACATAACTCCTCACGGTTTGAGAGTTATGGCCTTACGAAGTTGGAGGACCCTCATATGTCATCTAG
>JASDQU010100462.1:345435-360494 GCA_032191745.1 Picea mariana | reverse complement strand
TTCTTACCATAATATCCTTTAGCATGTTTTTATTGCTCAATCCACTTGCTAAAATTCATTAAATAAGGGAACTTATTACTTTCCTTTAGACATTTTCGCATCTCTTGTTCCTTAGGAATTCCCATCTTAACCATTATATTTACTTATCCTAGAGGTCCTCCTATAATTTCTTCAACGCCTTATTAAATCCATACTCTTTCAACCAGTATTCACAAAATCAAAGGGTGGAACTTTTTAAAAATGGTTTATTTAATTTTAATCCTTGATTAGGTCCATTTTTTATTTCTTATTCCCTATTACTTTCATAATTAAGTCACCAATTCACAACTACAAATACTCATTTACTTCCCAGGGATTCCATAATTGTTCATGAGTGGAGTATATGTATCTCTTCCTAACCTTTATATACATGTTTTCTCAACTAAATATCCCGCATAAAAACACAATTCACTCCTTGTTAATATTCAACGTTTAAGACCTATCAACCATATATACCAATTCATTTAAGAATAATCTATTTATTCATAAATTATTTAATACAATTGATATTCTTAAATGTGGGTCTTCAACATTTTTTATTTTCTTTTTTTTCGATGAAGACCATGCAATATCTAAACCATCATTCATGCTTAAACTATCTTAACAAGATTGTGTGGTAGTTGAGTCCCTGCCAAGGAAGTTAGAAAGAAAATTTTGAAAAATGGGGTCGAAGTGTAAATGAAACGAAGTGTTTGGTGCAAAATGTATATAAGGGAAATGTTGTGTGCAAGGTGCATATTTTGGAAGATGGGGCAAAAGTAAATGAAGGTTGGCAAGACGAGCACCATCTAATTTTGGAAAGTATATAGCAAACATTTTTTTTTTTGAAAGTATATAAGAAAGTAAAAAAATTGTTGACAGTGCAAGATTAAATTTGGAAATTTAAATGCATTTTCAATGTGGATTGGTGAAAGATAAAAATATATGATGACATAAAGGTAATAGGAGATAAGAAATATAAAAATTTAATGTATTTGTGAACATTTTCCATACGGACTGCTGAAGGATAAGAATAAAAGTCTAACATATTAAAAAATAAATGCATTTGTTATACAGAGTGCTGAAAGATAAGACTAGAGTCTTTAGGATATAAAAATTTAGATGCATTTTTATTTGAAATCTATCAGAGAATAGAATTTTGTTACATACCACTGCAAATTTTGAAATATACAAAAAAAACAAAGTGTGTTACATATAAACCGGAATTTCAATGTGTTTGTCATGTAGACTAGGATTGGGGCTCCAACGAACCATTAGAGAAATATTTACAAGAAACATGATTGTGGAAAGAAGATAGAGTGCAACAGCTGCAAAAGAAAATAAATAGAAAGGTATAAGTGTTTGCCTATACACATTTATTTAATAAAAAACGGAATAACTAGGTTGAGAAACAAAGAAAGATGGGATGAGTAAACTTACAGTGAGGGTACATATGAGAGCTTTGGCTATTTTCTTGTGGTTTCCCTTTCAGTGATGCCGGTGATGACTGCAGTTTCAAGGATGTTCTCCACGACTGCTGGAATGCTGGCAACTACCTGTTGTCTTTTGTTGGCAGCTTGTTTCAATTTCCTTTCAACCCATTCTTCAATGTACACTCTCATTGGGGCAACATTGATCTTATTATGGATCTTGATGTTGAAAAGATCATTTTCTAATTCTTGGAAGTCGATAGAAAGATTAGAGAGAGCCTAATGAATTTCCTCATTCTGTACTGCATATTTGACTAGCCATTCATGGATGTGAGATTGATCAAATTGAAGGATGTTGTAAAACTTTTCTAGAGAGAAGGTCTTCGACATAGCAACCTGTTTATAGAACTCTTCTCTGGTTAAGGGCAAGGAGTTTACGATTAAGAGGGGGTCTTGGAATTCATTTGTTTTCCCGGCTAAGTCTATATTTGACAGCTTTGTGAATAATTTATCTTTCTTCGATATGACTTGTTCACATGACTTAACAAAGAGACACAGGTTGTTTACTTTTTCTTTCCAACATATATTCAATTGGACGATCCAGTTTTTGGATGGAAGATCATCTTCTCTTCTTTTTGTTTCTGTCGTTTTGTTGACAATCTTGCCAAAAGGGATGACCGTTTTTAAGAAGAAGTTTTCTTCATCTTTTAATTCAGCTTGCAAAATCTCGAGAAAGATATGTGCCCTGGTTCCAAGGGAAGCGATGGTTTGTGATGTTTTCCAGGCATCGGTAACCAATTCCATTCTTTTTGTGATATTGTTTTCCACATATCCTTTACAGGATGCAAGTAGGGTGGAGGGTGCTTTTACATTGGGTGCAGGGGTGCCAAGCATGGCTATTGCCAAAGGATCAACAACCAATGGCATAGGAAAGAAAGTGTCCTCCAATTCCTTGACTCGGTCCTTCAGTATGGTATTGTGGGTCTCCATGCGTTCAATGGAGTCATGAAGTGCTTCTCTGGTCGCAGTGTGAAGTTGACAGATTTGGGATGACCGCATGTTGGCAACGTCAACCTCTAAACAAGATTTTCCTTTGATATTTTTAACATTTTTTTTCTAAAATATCAATTTTTTGTTCCGACTATCAAAAACAGTGCTCTGGAACATGAAGGATTCATCTTCGTCAAAATTTTGGGCAATAGATATGTCCGTTGGATGGCTATGGTGGATGGCATCCTCGGGATGATCAAAGAAGGAGAACATAGCATCCAAATCAGTGTCAATTTCCATGTTCTCACTCTAAGTTTCTGGGTCTTCTGCCTGCCCCACATTTTTTTTTCTCTTCTTCTCCACTGAAAGCTTGTGAAAATTATCAATTTTAGAGTGAGGAGGGTTGTTATCTCCTCCTCCGTTTGAAGAATTCTAGGTTTATTTGTTGTTGTGATGGGTCGTTCGAGCGATGCTCCAGGATGTCGTACTTTTTGGAGTGGCATTTGTGGATTGAACACTCTTGTCACTGGGGTCTTTCCCCTGTTGTGTGTACAATTTGGTGCAGCTTTGAACTGTCTCTATGTCACCGGAATTAGAGGCAGGTCCGTGACTGTCTTTGTTTTTGGGTAGGTGTTTATTTACAAAATAATCGTTGAGGCCAAGTGAATGTAAATGTTGTCTAAAAATATCATAGGGGTTGAATCCTTTTATGTGTTCAACATATCTGAGGTTGGAGATACTAAAATGTGCTGCGAAATCGTCAAATTTGTTGATGTTTTTCAACACAAACTCCCCTATTTTCCAAGGCATAGGAATGAACTGGTTTTTTTTCTTCCTTTGGAACAGATGGAACCAGTAGTTGTATTGATGTGCTACTTCTACAATAAAAATTATGTCCGTAGTGTGACATGGAAGGAGAGAAGGTTGCTCCATGGAGCCAAAAGTTCTTATGACAGTGTAATTATCCAAATGTTGGACTGTTCCCTTTTTGTCCAAAAAATTAGTTGCCTATTCAGATAAGAGGGGAGCATTTTATCCTAACAAGAAAAGTTTAAAAACAGACAGGAAGCCATTAAAAACCTCATAAAAACAGTGGGAAGCCTTGTGCTTCCACAAGGCCTGGTACCAGAACGTTATTGGGTGGAAATCATCGTTGACATTCTTGGATAGAGATAGTACTGGAAATCGACGAGAATGTGCTATTGCAAAAACTAAATAAGATGAAATATAAAATTTCTTTCCCCTTTTGTAGCTTGAAAAATGGCTTGTTCGTTGACTGTGAAATACAAAATGTAAAGAGCCATGTGGGAAATAGTAGTTGTGGATTCCTATCCCGTTATTCTTGTAAACAACTAGGCAATTTCATGAAAAGGATTTTTAAATGAGCTAACCTTCATGGTTGTAATATCTTCAGGAACTAGATCTAGGTTTTCCAAAAAAAGGGGCAAGAGGTCCAATCCGTGATTATGCTTTGCTAGGAACTATTTGCAATCTTCTCCTTTGAACGTCAATGTTGGCTTGGGAAATTTCAGCATCTGTCGGAATAGATGAGGTGATAAAGAAACATAAGAGCGTTCGTGTAGTGGAATAATTATTTTCTCTACAATAAATTTATCGGCGCACCAAGAGACCAGGTCCTTATAGTCAAAAACCTCAGGGACACAGCCTGCATGAGCAATCTCGGAGGTCCAAATTACTTGGTTCTCTACGACAGAGGTTGAGTAATAAGAACATGCCCTGGACCAGTGGAAGTTCTGGTCGTGACGACCGAAAATGTTCATTGTATCTCCACAGAACCAGTGCATAACTGATGCCATAGGTTTATGAGAAGGTTTCTTTGCTATAGATGATGGTTTAAATGAACAGTCATAACGAATAATGTAACTTTTTGTTAAATCTTGGTTAAATTCTTATGAATGGAAAAGCTCCTCGAGCCTTTCGCTGATTAATGACAATCAGTATTGGTGGTGCATGATGAACTGTTAGGAGTACAGTTTATTTATTTCATATTTATAAATGTGAAGGTGGCGGGTACGGCAAAGAGAAATTAAGGAATGGAGGTTTCTTGAACGTACGAAGGCCACGCGATGTGAAAGGGATTTCATGATTTTGAAATGAACACTCGGAAGGGACAATATAATCTCCCCAAAAATTTTGGTTTAATGCGCATGAATACAAGATTTCCTCAACCCTTTCGCCCATCAATGACAATATATACGGTTTCTACATGATGGCCTGTTAGAATTAAATGCCAGTAATTCCATATTTAGAAACAAGATATGTCTATATATAAAAAACTTTATATTTTTTTTTATTGTAGAGAAGTGCGAAGGTGACGGAGATGGCAGAGAACAAGGAAAGAATGGCAAGTTCTGAAAAGCGGTTGGATGTGATTCAAAAAAGGGTTACGGGGATAGCTAGGAAGATATCATGAAGGGGGAGTTCAACGACCGGTTTGTATATTTGCGGAATTTCAGCAAAATGGCTAAGTATGGAATAGGGAAATTGCTAATTGCATGTGTAGCAATAAGATCTTATGTATAATTGCCAACCGCTAATTCCAAAAAGACGTTGGCATAGGAAACAATGACTACGAACTGAATATTTCTTCAATCCGACAAAGGGACGATTCCCTAAATAAATTTGAACAAATGGCGAAGTATGGAAAGCGGACAGATGGGCTTCAAAACGGGTTGACAATAGTTCCAGTAAATATGCGAGGAAGCGGTGGTTAAATTGTATTTCTTGAAATTTTTTATCGTGGGTTCGTGGCTTGGCGGGCTGAAAAAATGTTGAATATTGTTCTATGTCCTACAAATAGCACATAGATTTCCGCGATATGCATATTGACAGCACAACCTACGAGTTGCTTGGCTGAACATTGCATTTGTACTGTTCTAGAACATATGCAGATTCTTTATTCCCTGTACTACAAATAGCAACCACATTTTCGCGATATACAAATTGAAAGGAAGACCTACGAGTTGCTTGGCTGAACATTGTATTTGTATTGTTATAGAACATATGCGGATTCCTCATTCCATACTTGGGCACTTTTTGGATCGCGGGTTCGCGACTTGGCGGGCTGAAAATTAAGTATCTATTGTCCCGTGTCCTACAAATAGCACCTACGCTTCCGTGATATAAAAATTTACAAGCGGGCTTCTAGACATAGTCTCTATATAAAGTATGGAATGAGATTTTATACAGCTTATGTGGATTCCTCATTCCATACTTACGCAGTTTTTGGATCCTGGATTCACAACCCGACAAGCCGAAAATAAAGTCTCTATTGTTCTGTCTCCTACAAATAGCACCTAGATTTCTGCGATATACAAATTGGCGGCGGGAGCTGCGGAGATGAGTCTCTATATAAAGTATCGAAATGAGATTTTATAGAGCATATGCGGATACCTATTTCCATATTTAGGCAGTTTCTTGATCGTGAGTTTGTAGTATGGTGGGTCGAAAAAAGAGTCTGTATTGTTCCCTGTCCTACAAATAGCACTGAGATTTTCGCGACATACAAATTGACATGAGTCACCACGAGCTGCTTGGCTAAACATTGCATTTGTTTTTTTCTAGAACATATGTGCATCCCTCATTCCATACTTGGGCACTTTTTTGGATCGCGGGTTCGCGGGCGGGCGGGTTGAAAATTAAGTATCTACTATTCTGTATCCTACAAAGAGCACCCACACTTCCGTGATATACAAATTGACACACAGACCTGTGGAAATAATCTGTATATAAAATATGGAATGAGATTTTACAACATATGCGGATCACTAATTGCATACTTAAGCAGTTTTTGGAGCATGCGTTGGCAGCCTGGCGCACCGAAAACAGTCTATTGTTTCATCGCCTACAATTAGCATCTAGACTTCAGCGATATAAAAATTGATAGGTGGACTCAGGCTACTTCGCTGAACATTGGACTTTTATTGTCCCGTTGCGATCCCGTATCAATTTCATAGTTAGCGATTATTTTTGATCGGGGGCTCTGGAGTTGTCCGCGACATATAAATTGACACAAGTCGCTACAAATTGCTTGGTTGAACATTGCATTTCTATTGTTCTAGAAGATATGTGGATCCTTCATTCCATACTTGGGCACTTTTTGGATCACGGGTTCGCGACCTGGTGGGCTGAAAATTAAGTATCTACTGTTTCGTATCCTACAAATAGCACCCACACTTCTGCGATATACAGATTGACACATGGACCTAGGGACAAAGTCTGTATATAAAGTATAGAATGAGATTTTATACAGCATATGTGAATCACTAATTGCATACTAATTGACAGGTGGACTCGGGCTGCTTCACTGAACATTGGACTTTTATTGTGTCGTTGCGATCTCATATCAATTTCATAGTTAGAGATTTTTTTTTATCGGGGGCTCTGGGGATGGCGGGATGGAAATTGGGCCTCTATTGTTCTGCACTATACAAATACATTGTTCTACAACATATGAAAACCTACAGGTTGCTTGGCTGAACTTTGCATTTGTATTGTTGTAGAACATATGAGGAGTCCTCATTCCATACTTGGGAACTTTTTGGATTTCGGGTTGGCAACCTGGCGGGCTGAAAATTAAGTATCTATTGTTTCGTTTTCTACAAATAGCACCTACACTTCCGCGATATACAAATTTACATGATGGCTTGTGGACATAGCCTCTATATAAAGTATGAAATGAGATTTTATACAGCATATGCGGATTCCTCATTCCATACTTAGGCAGTTTTTGGATCGTGGGTTCATGGCCTGGCCGACCGAAAATAGTGTCTATTGTTCTGTCTCCTACAAATAGCACCCAGATTTCCACGACATACAAATTGACAGGAGGAGTTGTGGGCTACTTGGATGAACATTGCATTTGTATTGTTCTAGAACATATGCAGATCCCTCATTCCAAAGATGGGCATTTTTTGGATCCCGGGTTCGCGGCTAGGTGGGGTGAAAATTAAGTATGTGGAACCCTCATTGCATGCTCACAAGTGGACTCGGGTTTCTTCGTTGAACATTGGACTTTTATTGCCCCGTAGCGATTCCGTATCAATTTCATAATTATCGATTTTTTTCTGTCGGGGGCTCTGGGGTTGGTGGGTTGGAAATTGGGCCTTTATTGTTCCCTGTTGTACAAACACATTGTTCTAGAACATATGCGGATCCCTCATTCCATACATGAGCACTTTTTGGATCACAGATTCGTGACCTGGGGGGCTTAAAATTAAGATTCTATTGTTTTGTGTTCTACAAATAGAATCTTCACTTCTGCGATATACAAATTGACAAGTGGACTTGTGGACATAGTCTCTATATTAACTATGGAATGAGATTTTATACAGCATATGCAGATTCCTCATTCCATACTTGGGTTGTTTTTGGATCGCGGGTTGGCGGCCTGGCGGGTTGAAAATAGAGTCTCTATTGTTCCCTCTCCTACATATATCACCCAGGCTTCTGTGATATACAAATTGCCAGGAGGACTCGGGCTGGTTGCCTGAACATTACACTTTTAGGCAGTTTTTGGATGGCGGGTTCGCAGTCAGGTGGGTCAAAAATAGAGTCTCCATTGTTCCCTCAGCTAGAAATAGAATCCAAACTTCCGCCATATACAAATTGACAAGAGGACTCGAGCTAGTTCACTGAACATTGCACTTTTATTGTCTCGTAACAATTTCGTATGTATTTCATATTTAATGGTTTTTTTTTATTGGGGGTTGTGGGGCTGGCAGGCTGAAAAATGGGCCTCTTTTGTTCGAGCTCGTGGGCTGAAAATTGGGACTTTATTGTTCCACGTTGTACAAAAGCTACCCACAACTCTGCGATATACAAATTGACAAAGGAACATGTGGGCTGCCTGGGGAAACATTGCAGTTTCATTGTTCCTTGTCCTTCGAATAGCGTTCAGAGATCCGCCATATATAGATTGACAGATAGACTTGAGAGTTGGCACATTAAATTATTAAAGGATGTTAAATCGCTTATTCTTAAAAGAATCAAGGAAAGAAAATATTTTTTTTTTTTAAATTCTATAGCCACAAGCATAATAAGGACCAATTTGAATTTTAAGGGCCTGTTGTTCATATGATAGCACAATTGCATTCCACACGCTAAAGATTCGTTGATTTCAAATTATTCTAGGATATTAATCTGACTAACTTCATCGAATAAGCAAAAATGAAAAAACAACGACCAATTTGTATTTTAAGAGCCTCTTGTTTGTATGTGAGGACAGTCGCAGTTTAGACACTATATATTCGTTGATTTCAAATTATTTCATAACAATAGTTTGACCAAGTTCATCGATCAAGGAAATCTGCTAAAGCAAGTGGCAATATAGTTGCGTCACAATGCCATAGAAATTACCAGGCAGATCTGCATCCCAGCTGGCTAAAAAAAAACAATTATACTGTTCAGTTTCCTCCAAAGAACAGCTGGAGTTCCAGGGTATACAAATTGACAGACAAAGCAGATAACCAAGAACCAACCATACTTTAAACAGTCCATAAGAAAGTTCCCAGAAGGTTCCATAGACCAGAACCCATCGACCTTTGCACCAAACAATTTGATATACAAAGAAAAGACGTCGCCGCATTTGTTTTTTGTTGAAATGAACTTTCATCTGGATGTTGAACAAATATTACAGAGAGACATGAGGTATTTTCGTTTCCTCTCAAATTTTCATATAATTTATTTTTTTCCCCCTTTTCATCCAATATGCAAAATTGCATTGTCCTCATTTAAGGTGATTTTTCTTTATATCTGAAGCTGTCGCAGCATGTAGACACTGCTTGCCTTTTTCTGTAGATATGTTTCATACGACAGCTCTGCCAACTCAGGAAGCACATTTTGTAACAGTGGCTGCCTGATCGTACAGTGCACGATTGTTGTGCCCACAATTCGAATAACACCATTGAGGAAATGTCCATAAATATATGGACATTTTTCACCGCATCGTAGACAATCAATCGTATCATCAGTTATCAAAGCAGAGGCAGAGGCAGCGGAATGGAATTTTGCACAAACAGGCTCAAAGGGGTTCGAGTACACATTGGCTGCAACTAAAAGACCTTCAACCTGGGAATGCGAGCAAAGGAATTAATACATTGAACAATATAATACACAACTGCATCCCACCCTCCCCTTTAAAAAAAAAAAAAATTAACAACTGCAGAAATTTGTTGAAGGCTATTTCTATAAGCAAAGTGAGGATGATTTTGTAAATGTATACGCACAATAATTGTACAGCTAGCTAGCTTCTCTAGATCCTTTACTGTGTCTGCTCGCAACTCTGTTACAAACGTTGATTGGGTTGTCCGAAAGATCGTTTCTATAGCATCCTTCTTTTTTGTTATCTTTTTGAACAACATAAGTGGAATCTGCCCTCTATGCAATTGTTGTTCCATTGACGAAAAAAAATATGAATACGTATCAAACAATTATAGCTGCAACATGTAACAGTGCAATATTTGTGTAACTTATTCGACATACATGCATAAGTGAAAGTAAACAACAAAACTAAATATGAAAAGTGGTACCATTGCCTTCTCCTTGTCCGACTCTCCATCCTTTATATGGAGAATGTGTTGCGACCCAAATTTCCTGGCCAGTGTGACAACAACCCCAATCGTTCTTATCGGGTAAATATCAGTGCTCTGTGCAAGTTGCCTAATAGTCAAGTCCGGGAGGAAGCGATATTCTAAACAAATAGGAGGAATTTTTTCCACAATGCTTGTTTCGTTGACCGAAATAATTCGATCGCAATCACCACGGTCATATACTGTTTTCGACAATATATTAAAATTTGTAATGGATATCCCATTATGAGGCAATATCTTTTTTGCATGTTTCTGGACAAGTTGTGGAGGAACAGTCAGTGTGACTGTCATCATGGCGTCTTTGTCTATCATATCAGCACGCATAATGGGTCTACTTTTGTTTTCCTTGTCCAAGTAGGTGGTATAGACAATCATTATGTCCCCAACGAACACCTGTCTAGTTAGGTGGTTGTCCAAGGCCTCTATTGACAGTACTTTGGATGTCATAACTCTAGACCTAAAGACATTTTTTGAACAGGAAAACTAAAGTGAATGGTAGTGTGCTACAAGTACACGCATACTTTTGATGAACTATGGAGCCAAAGTTTCGCAACGACACCTCTTGGTCTGCGGAACATGCAGTAGGTTCGACATCTCGCTCGTACTTGTTGATGCTTCTTGCAAGCTGCAAACCATGTACTACAAATGGCATCAACATATTCGCCATGCCATAGATGAATATATAGCCCGGGAAATTTGTCTAGTAAACATAGTAAGATCAGAGCGCCTACATATTTACCTTTGGCCTTGTCGTTCTACCGATGTCTGGGATGATTGACTGCTCATGGCCCTCTCACTAGTCCAACTTTTTTTTATGTAAGCATTTGCAGATGGACATCGAGACTAAGAAAATATATGCATTCTATATTATATGCCCACACCCGATTTGTATCTTTAATTTGCCGGCACACTTGGTATACCTTTTAGAAGATTGTACCACATAACCCTCTACTGCTGCACAGAAGAATTTATCTCCCTGTCCAAGCAAGCTGTTTTTTCGAAGGCAGCAACGCGGAAGATGCAATCGATAGGAAGGCAAATTAGTTTGAAAATAGACATGTAAAACAAAAAGAAATAGGTCTATTTACCCGCCAAAGAGTCCTTTGTCCTGTCCATCCATTCTATTTGTTTAAATGTAACAATGCAACACAAACACAACGGACATTCACTAGCTTAGTATGCATGAATAAACGTATGCAACGAAGAAAACTTACCATGTAGGAAGACATGCAACTAGCTTAACACATATCCAGACCATAGATGAAATACAAAACAACGCAATATGAAACAACAGTATGAGCATGCACCTTTCTATATCCTCTTCATCCGATGCAGTCGAGACTCTCTTCTTTTCTCCAGCTACTCTATTTGTTTCAATTTGGGAACCCACAAAATTTAATGAACATCAATGGAAGCTAGTATTCAGCGGAGAACAAGCAATATGTACATAGAGAAAAACTGACTCAATGAACAGTCTACAAAGGCATAAACATGAACCTTTGCGCTTCTCTATCCATGGTTGTAAATGTGTACAATTTTTTTCCCTGGCCAAAATATATTACAAGGCACAAAATATCACGCAACTGCATGGCCGCGGCTAAACTATTTCTGCTTTTCCCTGGGAATTTATCCACATATGCCCTCTAGCCATGTTCTTTATCCTCTACACAGACTGTTGTGCACACAATACAAGTTCTCAGTTTTTCATGGCTAATTACCCACACATGCTTCCAGACATGAAAATATAATCTTGCAGAATCTTTGTTGCACATATCATATGTCAAGAACAACGCAAATTGCATCCTGCGCACACCCGTCTATGTAGAGGAGAAAGGACATGTCATGTCATATCCACACATCTAACCATACATGGTTTATAAATGTACCCTGCATACATATGCTTTATTCCAACAAAAAAACAGCGGGTGTTGTAACTTCACATGTAATGCTCGAACAATTTTGCATGCAACTATTTTCTTTCATGGTAGGACTGTAGCACCAAGAAAATCTCACAGAATAACAGATCTCAACTCCAGCATACATGGAAAATAAAGCAACTGCATATCCACTGGTGGGTGCAGGGGCTGAACACCGTAAAGCGCCCCAAACAAAACAATAACAATCCAAAAAAAAAAGAAAAAAGAAAAGCTCCAACCACCACCGTTGCACCCCAACCCTGCAAGGCCGAATCAAAGAAAAGAAACCAGCAAGGACCAAACCAACGAGAAAGCACGAAGAGGCTGAACTGCACCCCATGCGCCCCAAAGCGTAAACCCCAACCAAACAAACAAAACCAGCAACCCAGGAACCAACGAACTAGCAAGAACCACCGAGCCACTGAACAACATATGTATCTCCAACGATTACGAAACTGCAACCCAAACAGAAAAGGAACCTGAAACACACAAGGAACATGCGACTACAAATAAGCAAACATTCTTACTTGTAAACTGCAAACTAAACAACAAACAAGGAATACAAAATGAAACCATGGCATCGAAACTTACTCCGAAATGATGAAATGCAGAAGCACAGCTCGAATCACCAGCGAAACAACAACAAGTAGCAACTGAGAAACCAACGAAGAAGAACCACTCACCAAACCAGTAAACAATATATGTAGCCTCAACAATTACGAGGATGAAGCATACAATGGCAGCAACCGACAAACCAGTGAAGAAGAAGCAGTCATTGAACTAGTAAACAATGTATGTATCTTCAATGGCAGAACAAGGACAAAACATACAATGACTATTGAATTGGCAATAGACAATCAAGTGCAAATTCATTGTAACTGTATAGCAAATTTCAAGGAAAAATGTACTCCGAGAACTGTATTTACATAAACATTTAAGACTCTCAGGCTGTCTAATTACCTCGCGGAATGCAAACATTTAAGTTGTTAAGGGTGTTGCAGAACGTCGCGTCATGTGAACATTTACGCAGTCAGTCCTATTGACGCATCTCAGAATAAGTGTCAATACATTTCAAGAAATATACATCCGCCAAAGACACTATTAACTTTGGAATTCTCAATCACTACAAAACTTGGATATCAAAACTTTTCAATATGCTTATTACATATCAAAACTTGCGGATATATTCACGTAGAAGAAAATGTTAATACAAACATTCGAACTAATGCTAGCATTAATCAACCTTGAAGCAAGATACAGGAAAAATATATGATTAAAACATACTGACTACGAGAAAAACTTTGGATATGTTGCCATATAGTACATTGGGAATAGTAAAGCCGGCAATAAGACCTCCAATCTCTTATCCAATCAGACCAGTACATATATGTTACTTTTTATTATATAAAAATATATGTTTTTTTTTCCATAGCTCTAACAATAGGTATTGTGCAAATATTTCGGGTCAAAGGACAAAGTAATATGTAGTCAATGATTTATCGATTGCTATAGTCCGTCTACGCCTACGGCAGGGACTAATAAGGTACATCCTAAACTGGACCCTATTGTTGAAGGTATGTTATATACAATGTGTAGAACCCATGCATTTAGGTACAAGATATTATGAGTATCCCAAGGGATATCTATTTGAGCCAATCATTTCTTCCATTGACGATATGTATACCTCATTTCATTTATAAAGATTCTAAAACTTATTCCTACCATATTTTTAAGGCACATTGGTAATGCAGTCCTGATACATAATACTCAATTAATTAGTGTACATGTAGTCACTATACAATAATTCAGTTTACAACCATCACGTGGGCTCATTTGACCCTACTGTTGTAACCATGCTCTGATACCATATGTAATGCATGCCTAAGTTAACCCCAAATTGAGTCATTTTTTTCAATCAATTAAATATAAATGAGATTAATTTAATTAGAAATGTGTGTAAGGTTGCGCAAAAGATTTCATTAACATCAACGTCTATCAATTTGTATAAGGTTGTTATATGAAGTTTGTCAACACAACACAAGATTACATAACATCGCACCAATAATTTTTCCATATAAGATTATGTAAGGTTACATATTCATGCTTTAAAATATATTATTTAGTCAACCTTTTTTACTTAGTCAAACACCGCACATTAGTCAACCCTGTACATGTTGCATTAATTTTGCAATAAGTTTCATCTACTTTGTACAAGTTTACACAAAGTTGTACAACCATATCACCCATGGATTCTCCATATAATTTTCTAATTATTAATTAATTTAATATCCTATTTAATTAAAAGATGAGTGTTATCAATGTTGATTATATTCATGCTATAATTTTTTAAATATTAATTAATTTAGTATCCTATTCAACTAAAAGATGATTGCTATCAATATTGGTTGTAGTCATGCTTTAAATATATGATTTTGTCAACTTTTATAAGATAAAAGTATTATGAATACATTGACTTTCATGAATACATTGAATGTAAAAGTTGCACCAATAGCAATAGATAAGTAATTATACATATAATTCCTCATCATTTTATTTTATTCTTGATAAAAATTTATCTCTGTTATTTAATCTATTAAATAAATGTATATTTTGTACATTATTTTTATTATTTAATTTATTAAATAAAATATTCTATTATTTAATCTATTAAATAAATTCACATTGTGTACATTATTTTTATAAAATATTTATATTTATATTAATGTAACATTTATCTTATTGTGTTATTTACAATCTAGAAAAAATATTATCTTATTGTGTTATTTGCAATCTAGAAAAAATATGTATATTTATATTAATGTAACATTTATCTTTTTATGTTAGTTACAATCTAGAAAATGTGCAATACATTATTTGTTTTGATTAATTTATAGTTAATAATAATTTGCTCATTATACACTATTTGTTTTGATTAATTTATAGTTAATAATAATTTGCTCATTATATTGTAAATAGGATAACCAAATACTATTTTGTAGTTAGAATTTTGATGCTCATTAATATGAATTTATTATTAATCAAATTTATTACATTATACATTTTATCTTTATATCATTGATACAATTATTTTAATT
>JASDQU010100462.1:301803-345385 GCA_032191745.1 Picea mariana | reverse complement strand
TGATTAATTTATAGTTAATAATAATTTGCTCATTATATTGTAAATAGGATAACCAAATACTATTTTGTAGTTAGAATTTTGATGCTCATTAATATGAATTTATTATTAATCAAATTTATTACATTATACATTTTATCTTTATATCATTGATACAATTATTTTAATTTGTAATTTACAATAGACTTTTATAATTTATAATCTCAAAATTAAGGGTAATTGATGTAGGAGCATTGCCAACGTCAAGCGAGCGTGGGGCAAGCGCCAACACATTTTAGACACATGATAAATTGTTTAAAAACTTTTGAAGATGGATGCGCCAAACGTAAATGTAATAGTTAAGGAGAGGCGTACTTATAGATTGTAATCAGACCTTGAGTGACCCGCTCTCGTCTGAAGGACTAAGAAGGCATTTATGTTAGTAGGTAGCTTTGAATTCTCATATTAGACAGTTTTAGGAGTGGAGGGAAAATGGATATAGACACCCTCATTGTATTATTGTAGAAGAGAGGAAGAACATTACCAAGAGAAGAGCATACAGAGTTGGAACAGAAAAAGTGTGGTTGAAAAACACCCATATACAGAGATTTGAGTTAATAGAAGAAGTCTTAATTCAGATTCATGGTGTTGTATTTGTTTCTTGTATGTGTATGCTGAATGGTATGTTCATAGTTTTACTCTTTCTGTCATGAAATTGCTTTTATGCTATGTATGAATGATTTCCTGTTAAATGTTTGAAGTCTGAGAGAGGGAGAGTAAGGAATGAGTTTCAATTGTTTCTCTATCTGAGCAAGGATTCCTGCAAGGAGTGCAGTTGAATTGTCCGCAAGGAGTGCGTTGACAAAAGGATTCAGAGGTTTTGTCTCTGAAAGCTCAGATAGGTTAGTTTTTGTTCTCATTTCCTCTGAAGGGCTGATTTGATGCAGGAGTCGTGCAAGGTGTGCACAAACCAAGCTTGAATCCAGGGTTTGAAACCTGGGAAACTATTGAAGGACTTCTGTTGCAAGGAGTGCGCGGAGTCGAAGGTGTTCAACACTGAAGTGTTTGAAGGTTTTCCGCAAGGAGTGCGTGCAGGAGTTTCCTGAAAGACTCGAAGTCGTGGAAAACCTCCGAAGGATTCGAACCTTGTGAAGTTGTCGAAGGGAAGAGACAGACGGTCAAAATTCTTCGTAGAGAATTAGCGAAATCCCTCCAGCCATCCGATCTGATAGAGAAGCAAGGAGGTTACGGCTGTTTCCAGAGTTTCAAGCTCAGGAGATCATGAGTTGTTGGATCCTCACTTAGATACCCATCAGTTGTGGGATCTGACAGGCGTTGCATGAGGGTTAACTCTCGTACGCAGAGTGAAGGTCCCGAAAGGCGTCGGGATATAGGGACTTCAGGATTTGGGATATCAGAAGTCTCGAGGGCAGGAAATTGGGTCTCTTCATAGTGAAATTCCCAATCTTGATCTGGACCATCCATTTGTTGAAACACGTGGCGAAGATCAAGAACCTGTCGGTATTTTGGCTACCAAGGTTTTGATTTGACAGAGAAACTGTGACATTGGAGAATCACAAGTCGCGAAATCCCGATCTTGATCTGGACCATCCATCAGTTGAGACATGTGGACGATTATTAAGAGCCTGTCGGCCTTTTGCATGTCGGGATTTTGAGGTTCAAGAGGACATGAGGACATCGGCATTTGATTTCGTGAAATCATGAAATGATCGAGGACCGTCCATCATAGGAGGACGCGTGGTAAAAATCTGAGAGTTCGGGAAAAATCTTGAATAGGAGAGCCCATCGACAGTTTGGGATTCGGCGTTTTGCGAATCTTGAAGACAGGAAGCATGCACATTTCGAAACTGAAAAGTCTGAAACCCCGACAGGGTGGAAAGCTCCATTGTGGGGCCAACTGACGTCATTTTTTCATATTAGAGGATCGAAAATCGGAACTTCGGGAGTTCCGAGGGAAAGTACCCATAGGCATTTGATTTCTCAAAATTGTGAAGCGACGAGGACCATCCATATCGAGGGGATGCGTGGCGACAGTCTAGGGTTTCGGAAGAAATCTCGAAAGGCAAGGTCATTTCAGCACTTCGGGAATCGGCACTCGGAAGTCAAGAGACCAAGAGGTCGGGCGCTTGAGTCGTGAAACCCCGAAAGAGACCGCGGTCATATAAGGGGTGGTCACATAGACCAGAAGGTATAGCCCAGGGGTCTAACGGAAGTTAAATCCGCTTCGACAAATCGGCATATCGGAGATCAAGGGATGGAGAAGACTGGGGTTCTCGACAATGGGAATCGCAAAACCCCGAAACCTGAAATTTCTGTCAGAAGAAATTAGGTATGTGTAGAAGTGTGATAGGGGAAAAGGAAAGGACCTGTGAATCGGGTTTCTTACAGAGATTCTAGTGAGGAACCGAAAGTGTCACTTCGGCTCGAAGGTGAATATAGAACGATCCGTTAAGACCGGGAGGTCAGCGCAGAGACTGTGGCTGAGGCAGAGGGGCCTAGGTCTGAGTCAGTAATACACTCTATCATATCTGCCTCATAAAAATAAGTCTTTCTCCTATAGAAAGTATTGTTATGATTAGATACCTGATTTACAAGGAACAAGACAAACAACATGGATGATAAGAGGCTCCCCAAAATTGCTTCAAACCCTAGCCAAAACCACTAGTGGCTCAAGAAGGGATGACATAAAGATATCAAACCTTGGCTAAATCATTGGGAAATACAAGAAGAAGCCATCATGAAGAATATCGATAATATTACAAATATTATCACTTCCAAATTTAAGGAGAATATATGGTGTGATAAAGAATTAGTGGATAAAAGGAAATTGAGATACTACAAGGAGGTGTTCAACCCTAATTTAGAAGATCAAAATTACCTCTCAGTTTTGAAAAGTGCAAAGAAGAAAATCAACCTTGCTAAAATAAGAAAAAACTCTCATGAGCTACACAATGAAACTAGGCGTTGGACAGCTCCCAAAACACCATGGGATGAGAGCAGGGATGATTTTAAGGATGCAAATTTATTTTAAAGTGTAGAAACCTTGGCGAATCTTACTAATCCTTCATATGCCAACTATAAATGATTGGCGATATTTTTGTAAAAAAATTCAAGTTTCTAAGGATTTTATATAGTTTTTATAAAATTTTGGCGATTTTTAAAGTAAAATAATTTTATCCTATAGAATTTGGGCAAATCATTTTTAAAATAGCGAATCTCATTTTTGGAAAACCATGAAAAATTAGCCCACGAGCGAAATTTAGCCCCTAAAATCATCCCTGGATGAGAGACCCTATCACCTTTGTGACACTAAGTGGGTAGAAGATAAAAAAACACTTCCTCTTGAATTTTCTTGCCTATGCCCATATTAGATCCCAATTTAAAAATATTTTCCACATTATGAACCTTTAGAATCATCAAAGCTATGATGATCTTTGAACACTTCTCTCAATATTTTTTAGCATAAAAACACAATTTTAATCAATATTAAATATTTATGTAATAACATTATACCCCATTTAATTTTATGACATATTGTATTTTTCCTATAACAATTTCCAAAGTACATATATTATAATTATATATAATGTGTGATACAAGGACTTAAACTTATTTCTCCACGTGTTTCTACAAACTTGTCCGAGCATAAGATTACAAAGGACCTACTTTCTTCATTATAATAGATAATAATGTAATCACATTAATTCCTTCTTTATACGACATTTAAGTAATCACATTTAATTTTATTACATCTTGTAAAGTTGTATTTTTCTTTTACCCGTTATATTCCCTCTACTAACACCACTATCCGTATATTAACAAATCTTATTATACCTGCCGTACGCGGCATGGTATATAGCAATCGATCCTTCGGTTGACTGCATATTAATAAGTAGTTGACCAAAAATTTGCCAAGTTCTACAAAGATTAAACATTACAAATATATATATTTTTAATTACCAAAAATATCTTGAAGAAATTTGATTGGCTATTAAATTGAACATGTTATTGCCCAGCTGACGGCTGATCATAAATGTAAAATAAGCTCTTAAATGTAAACAGAACTTAGAAGACATAGGTACCGGATTGGGCGAACGAATGGTTTGAAAATGGAGGCACCGGATTGGGCGGGCGCTACAGTCCTTCGAACCCTGAGCTTGGATGCATTGGCTTGGGAAAAAAAAGTCTTTTGTTTAAGAGGATCGTATCTTGAAGGGACGGACAAGGTCGGGCCGAGACATCTGGTTCTTGGGCAGGACAGATCCTTTTACCTCATAGACATCTCATACCGACAACTCCAAACTAACGCTTCCCACCGATGGTATTTACCTCTTAGTTACCCCCTCTCTTTGTTTTCTTGTTAACTCCGACCTTATTTTGGATCTGGAAAAGTCGCTCCAGTTCCTATCAGGTTTACCTGTCTTCTAGCCCCACCACAGACAACAGACATTTTCCTCGGGGGTTTGATATCTTTGCTACTGTTTAAACCTTTTACTCTTTGTCTCTGCACTAACCCCGACCATTTTCTTGGAACGGGTAGGGACCTTCCTGTTCCTGTCAGGACATCCCTGTCACTCTTCCCACTACCATCGGCAGACATTTCCCTTGTGGAATTTGCATCCTCACACATGGAGACACTGAACACGGACGTTACTGAAAGACAAACCAGGGACCCTTGGGACCACCCAGACATCANCATAAAGAACAGCGCACACCGGTCTCCAGGTCTCTTGCGCCTGGCTCTACTCTCCACATATCTGACGCGGGAGAAGCACTACTGAAGCCTTTACCTGAACTTAACCCACAAAAGCCTTGCACATTCAATAGGAACTGTGGGAACCACCAAAAGACCAACATCCCTTCTTGCCGACCCCCTTCCAACAAAAAAAAGCCACAAAGGGTCTGGAAACCAAAAGAGACTCACCCAAAACTTGTCCTGAGCATGGATGTAGGACTGACTGAAGCCTGCAACCTGGCACTCTGTGCCCTGGTTGGCAGATTAGCCTACAAAGATAAATGCAACCTGCGCTTGGAAGATTGGATAGCAGACTCCTGGAAGCCTCTTCTAGGATATCTTCCCAGGATACTTTTCCTTCAACACGGGTGGTTTGGCTTCATTTTCAAGTCGCCTGAGGATACTGTTCACGTCCTAGATAAGTTCTGGGTGGTAGGCAGTGGAAGCCTCATGCTTAAGCGATGGAGGTTCAGCTTCAATCCATCTACTGAACATTTTTCCTACAGGCATCTCTGGGTCCTTTTACCTGGCCTTCCACTACAACTCTGGAACCAACAGGCCTTCGAGCTTATCAGATCTTCTTTGGGCCATTTTTTAGTAGTGGACACAGCCTCTCTAGCTTCATCTGATAGAAAAATGGCTAAGATCATGGTCGAACTAGATATCCATGCAGGACTTCCGGAAGTCCTGAACATAGACTGGAGAGGCCATCTATTCGCCCAAAGACTCGAATACCTGGGGATCCCGTTCAAATGCTCATTTTGCCGCAGAACTGGACACCTGAGACGGGATTGCTTCAAATACCCTCCCACTGAACCAGAGGCTAATTTGTCGAAGGAGGTAGGCTTCAATGGCTACGACGCACAGTCAGAGGCATCTGTAGGGGAGTCTCCACAACAGCGAGCATTGAACACGGATTTACAAGACGACACAATGGTGAGTAAGATAAAAAAAAATTGCCCCTCGCTATACAGAACTCTTTCCGCCTAGGAGAGACTCTCTATAAACTCGCAGGCCACAAACTCCTTGCAACCAGTTTCTGCTATTGACCCCATAGATTTTCCACTGTCGCCCACTATCCCTGCTCGGCTAGTCGCTTTGGCACCGGAACCAGAGCCGCTTGAGACTATCACAGCCCAGTCTTCTCCCCCCTTCCATAATCCCTCCCCTCTCAGCAATCTCACTTTTACATAGCCCCTTGTTGAATCCGAACCCCCGGAAAGAGATCCCACCCCTCCCCCTGGCTACACAGAATAACCACTTTCAGCTCGGGAATTGGACCAAATGCTCCATACCATTATACCAGCATCCCCTCTACCATTTGATTCTCTCCCAATACCGTTGTACCTTGGCAAACTACTCACCCCACCCCCGACACCCATTGGCAACACACCTTCGACCTCGAGAGTGAAAGAGCACACTACTACAGCCCCCTCTTGGTCCAGAGGATTGGGCTCGGAGATCTGGCCTCTCAAAACACGCAGCGCGAGGAAAAAGGAAAATGCGGAGGCATCAAGCTCAGCCTCTCAACCTACTGAACATACTAACCGAGCACTTAGAGGATTAAAAGCCCAAGCTCGGGCAAAATCATAATACTTATTTCCCTCAACATCAGAGGGGTTGGAGGACTCCTGAAACTAGCCTCCTTGAGACGTCTCCTCGACAAAATCAGACTAACGGTTATTTTTCTACAAGAAACACTGGTGGAAGCTGAAGCTGCAAGAAATTTCCTTTTCGCCCTCAGACTTGACTGGATGGTCTGCGCGGCTAGCTCTATTGGAAACTCTGGTGGACTCCTGGCGGCCTGGGATCCATTACACTTTGAATTTACTCCGATGCTTAGTCCGGCTGGAATTCTTTTATCCAGCACCTGTTTTGAACTCAACACCTCCTTGACCTTGCTCAATACATATGGCCCTTGCATGGACCACAGACTTTTTTGGGAGAAGCTCGACCGCCTTGGCCTTCTTGCCATAAAAGACCTCATTATTGCTGGAGATCTGAACTTCACGCTCAACTCAAAGGAGATTTGGGGCAACAAGGCAAAGAATGACCCACTAGCGACCTTCATCACATCTCTACTCACAAAAAATGCATTAGTGGACTTGGAACCAGCTGAACTATTGCCTACTTGGCGTAATGGGAGATAGGGCTCCTCCAGTATTGAAAAACACCTTGACCGATTCTTGATTTCAGAAGACCTACTAAATCCAACACACACGGCTCGGGCCTGGGTTGACATGCCATACCTATCTGACCATACCCCCATCTGCCTTCAGCTTAGAAAAGGAAAATTGGGGATGAGTTACCAGTTTAAGTTCAACTCGGCCTAGTTGCTGGAGCCCGCTTTCGACCAGATAGTTAAAACGGTCTGGACTGACGCATCCCACTCGCTACCAGGGGATGCACAGGGAAACCTGGGTAGGAAACTTAAGAGTCTAAGAGCAAATACAATCAACTGGCTGGAAAAAAAAGCACATGACACAGCCATTATGAATAGACTCGAACTTCAATTTTCCATTTTATATAGGCACAAGGCACGGACCGACTAGAAGACAGAAATTGAAGAAAAAATACATACATTAGAGGCTAACCGATTGCACATTCTCCAGGCAGAAGAGGACAGATGGCGACTAAAAAGTAGAGCGCTCTGGCTCACCAGTGGTGACAACAATACTCGGTTCTTCTACCGCTTTGCCAGCCAACGCAGAAATAAAAAGATCATTTGGGATATTGAGGTAGAGGATGGGAGCACTGCTCACAGGATAGAAGACATAAAACAAGCGGCATACAAACACTTCAAGACTTTTTTTCAAGAAGATCCACACATCTCCATTCAGGATCAGATCAATATAACCCAACTCTTTCCACAGATGGTCACTGAAGAGGAAGCGAGAGCATTGGAAGCCCATTGCACAAAAGAGAAAATCTTCCAGGTATTAAAAGGCTTTAAAAAAGAAAAAAGTCCCGGTCTCGATGGATGGACTTTGGAACTCTACATTCACTACTTCGAATTAATGGGTCAAGATCTGCTGGAAGTTGTCGAGGATTCGAGGACCAGAGGGTTGGTTAACAAACATTTAAACAACACTTTTATTGTCCTGATTCCAAAACAGAACCACCCCCGACAGTTCTCGGATTACCGATCGATCTCGCTGTGTAATCTCAGCTACAAGATCATCACCAAGATCATTGCTAACAGGATTCGCCCTCTTCTCTCCCGGGCACTGACAGAGGAGCATCTTGGTTTTCTCAAGGGAAGACAAATTCTTGACTCTATAGGCACTGCACAAGAGTGTTTACACAGCATTAAAACAAAACACTTACCTGCCATCCTCTTAAAATTGGACCTCAAACAGGCTTTCGACTTTGTAAACTGGAACTTCCTACATCTCATACTTCTCCAGTGTGGATTTGGGATAGCCACTACAAAATGGATGATGGGCTGCATAACCACAGCCACCCTGGCAATTTTAATCAATGACGAGGCTACAAAAGCCTTCCACAGCGAAAGAGGGCTTCGACAGGGATGCCCCCTCTCACCCCTACTCTTCATTCTGGTCTTAAAATGCCTCAGCATCTTGTTAAAAAGAAGTAAATTAGGTGGCATTCTCACGAGAATCAGAGCTTCTAGACTGACTCAAATTTTACACCTACTTTTCGTAGATGACGTGATTATTATGACTTCGGACTCCTTGTCTGAATGGACAGAAATTTATAATGTGCTAAATGTTTTCTGCTCTGTTACAGGCCCAAAAAATTAATTTTCAGAAGTCATTGTTCTTGGCAACAGGCGCGAAGGAATCTTTCTTGTCGGAGCTAAAAACTCTTTTCGGCATTGATTTTCGAGATCTAGAGGCGGGCTTCAACTATCTTTGTTACTTTATCAAACCTTCTAGCTACAAAGCAAAGGATTGGTGCTGGTTATATGAAAAGTTTGAACACGGAATTCAACACTAGTGTAACAGATGTTTATCCATGGGTGGAAAATACATATTGATCAAGGTAGTTCTGGAAAGCCTCCCGGTGTATTGGATGGCTCTGGCACACATCCCACAATATGTGCTAAAGAAGCTTCGCAAGTTGATTTTTTCCTTTCTCTGGAAAGGTAGCAAGCAAAGCAGAGGCATCCATCTCTGTAGGTGGGAAACCCTCTCAAAGCCTAAAGCACTTGGTGGCTGGGGCCTAATGAATCTACACCTTACCTACCTTGCTCTCTCGGCAAATACACTTTGGCGTATCCTGATGGTACCAAGCATTTGGAACAACCTTATAAAAGACAAATATTTATCCCACATGTCGGTCCAATCCTAGCTCAGATCAGCCACTTTTTCTCCTCTGGGGGGCTCACAAACGTGGAAGCACCTTCTAAAGTCGCTACCTATTCTCCTACATTGGATTGTGTGGCTGCCTGGCATTGGTACTGCTATTGAAATTGGCAAAGATTATATCCTCAGCATGGGAATAAAGGCCCTACTCTCTCCTAGATTACTGGAGCGCATTCATAATTTAGGCCTACATTATCTCTTTCATTCAAAATCCCCTCACAACAGCAGATCACTTGGCGAATCCTGGGTTACTAGCTCCACGCTGAATCTAGACAGAGAGCTCTCGGTCGAATGGAACATTTACACACATCATCTAAAAGAGGCTGGCATCCACCTACAGGAGAGACCTGACACTCTAATCTGGACAAGAGGCGATAGATCTGGAGTCATATTAGTCCGAAACATCTACAAAGCATTGGCAGAGGAAACCTGGCCCACTCGAGATCAGACCTGGCGCACCCAGTTGTGGAAGTGGAATTGTCCGCTGAAACTTAAATTATTTACTTGGCTTTTGACAGAGAATAAAATCCTAGTCTGGGATATCCTTCAGTGTAGGGGTTAGTTAGGCCCAAACCGCTGCATTCTGTGGAAGGAGGATACTGAAACTTCACACCACCTCTTCGTGAGATTCTTTTTTACCCGACAAGTCTGGCATCATGTCACAGCATCTCTAAATCTAACCGAACAGTGGCTTGGACCTTCGACATTCTCCTGCTTTAGTTCTTGGTGCTCAAAACACCAGCTCTACCCCTCGCTGCCAGCCACGATCTGTTGGAATGTTTGGTTGACAAGGAATGCCGCCATCTTTGATGATAAACCCCCTTCGGTTAAATTGGTGACAAACCTCATTCTATCTGCAGTCAACCGTCCTTCCCCCCCCACCAATGCCCAGAAAATCTGCAGATCTTCTACAACTCTTCCTTTTGACAAATCCATCGCCTGGTTCGATGGAGCAGCTCAACTAGATGGATCTCTTTGTGGGGCGGGGGGCCACATTCACATCAGCTCTCATACTTCCTACAGATGGTCTCTCAACGGAGGACATGGAACCAACACCAAAGCCGAACTTTTGGGGGCATGGGCTTCCCTAATCCTGGCTCAGAGGATGAACATCGAAGTCTTGCTACTTCTTGGAGACTCCAAAGTCATTATCAAATAGATAAATGACAAGGCTAATCTCCGATCAGCAGCTCTGGAATGCTGGAAAGAGAGAACCATCGAAGCCAAAATATTCTTCAAGAGCCTCACTGCCTCTCACATCTACAGAGAAGATAATGCCATTGCGGACCACCTATCAAAACTGGCATTATCCCGGCCTCTCAGTCTCATAACTTTCGCCCGATGGGAGGATAGCAACGAGGGCCCCCCAACTCTACTCAAAATCTGATGTGGAAGACACTTGGTCACCGAATCACCTTTTGGCAAATGAGTCTCTGTTATGTATCAAATTTTTGTGCTTCTCGACGAAATCATGGATCAGATATCTAATAGGCAGATAAATTGGAAAGTTATGACAGGCTGCGAGCTGTTCACAGCACACCTCCCGGTGACATCTTGTATCAGAGCAAATTATGGAAAATTAATTTGGTTTTCTTTCACAGTCTGCGAGATGCATACAACATACTATTGTTTTCTTTGACAGTCTGTGAGATGCATACAGCATACTACATAGGCCTCTGTAGCTAGCATTTGATCGCTGCTTTGTAAAATCATTATATACTTTTGAATATAATAGAGCAACTTTTCCTGTGGAAAAAAACAGAACTTACAAAATTGGCAATCCATTTGTTGTGTCGAGGAAGCCAAGAGAAATCTGACAATAAATTAAGGACCTATGGTTTTCGCAGAATTATCATGGGATTTTAAACAAAGGAAGAAGTGCCAAGTGAGAATGGCAGATAAAGTCACGGTAACAAATTAACCATCACAGTTGCAGGATTGGTTGGCTGCCATCCCATTCACCGGAAAGCTACCGATTCCTACTTTTCAGGACAGTGATCACGCTCTTTTAAGACAGTGATAAGACAAATTTATTATAAATATTTTTTTCTAAATTTTAATGTAACAAATTTCTAACTTGGATACAGTAAAATGTGCTAATTATTTCATGGGAAGCCTCGTTACAAGTTGTTAGGGTCTTATAATTATAGGATAACTTTTTATGGTTATTTATATTCATTCTTCAGTGATTTTGGGTTGAAAATAATATTTCATGTTGTCAATTATTTACAAAACGATCAAAAAACAAACTTTTGCTTCATGGCGTATATTAGAAAAGTGAAAATGACAAAATCTCTTTGTTATGGAGCACAGAAGCATCGTACAAATCTTATTGGTGACAACATTCCTTCCCAGATCGACGACTCATAATCAGTTCCGCACCCCCCTGACCTTTATACCTTTAACAGTGGCGGGGGGGGGGGTCCGAAAAGTGGTTTTACCACTGCCACTTGTCATTCCCACAACATTTCAGACCCTCTTCTCTTAAATCCACTTACCACTCATATCCCCCTCCGAAATTTGCCTAACATGTCCCGATACCGCTCACCTTTCCTACCTACACTCCTCCTCTCCCTGCATGACACCTAACCCCTCACCTTCTACCATATATCCTACACATTCCATAACTTTTGGCCACTTGTTACCTGTTATATGTGCTGCGAAATGTTTTCACAATTTTTGGCCATAATTCCTTGTTTCATGTGTTGCGAAATGAATGAGTGGGAAATTTTGAAAGTTCTCGTACCATCGAAGTTGACCACCTCCTATTTAGATGGGATTCATTGTTGGAATGCAGGGACACATGTTAAAGGTTCTTGACCTATCATTCATCATTCATACATCACATATGAACAAGTGGGGCGCCAAATTTTTGGTCATCTTATCAGATCATCATTGCTAAATCGAATGTTAACTGGGTTAGCTGATTTGCATGTAGTTAATATCATTTTATCCACGAGGCAGGAGTTGGTAAATATTATATTGATCCTTGGTAATTACACAAATCGCCCTATTTTTGTTGTGAATGCTCAGTGTTTGACCCTGTCTAGTGTGGTAGACTGTGTTTTGATTCTCTGTTGTTCGTCATGGCTTCTTCAAACAAGAAAAGAGGAGGAAAACTACGTCACAGAGAGGACCCGTGGCCTGAAGTTATTGTTGGATACCTAGAATTTGAGACACCTTTCAAGCATGTTGGATGGTTTGAATATGTACATAGGCTTATGAATGGTTGTCATTCAGGTGTGGCTCTTTCATTCACTTAGTCTTTTAATGGAACAATTGTTATAGTAGGAGACTTGAATTTTGAAGTTACAGAGCAATCTATAGCCGATGCGTGTGGCCTCCCTATGGATGGGGAGCACTAGTTCAAGAACCAATTCATTGCTAGAGATTGTAACCAGTTTTTTAAGGATGAATACCAAAATCCTCCTTGGATCCATGGGATTCCCATGTGCATGTTAAATCCTAAATGGTCAAATTACTTGTTGTTGGTTCAAGGACATTTTACAGGAGATGGGCCATATGCTAGGTTTTACCATTACCATCTCATATTTTTATTGCACCTGATTGGGAAACATATGAATGTCCCTTACTATTTTTTAAGAAGTCTATCTAAAATGGCAAGTAAAATACAAACCAAATCAGATAAATTGAGTCCATTATGAGATAGATTGTACCATCAGGGTTTGATCAAGATGTTGATTCTTCTTGAGTTAAAGAAATCTAACAGGACTTGGGAACAATTTATATTATGGGGAGGCTTTAAAACCACACCTTTGGTTAAGAAACCAAAGAAAACTAGACATTGATGTTCACCCAGGCTCAGTGTAATATGTGTTTTCTCAAGAGTCTCCAGTTCTTGAGAAAGCAAAGAGTAATATTGAAGGCACAATGCAGCACAACGGGAAGCAGGTTTTGGATTTTCCTTATTCAGACAATGAGAGTTCAGAGTTAGAGACTACTCCAACAGTTTCAGCCCAACAATCAATTCCTTTTACAAAGTTGGAAATTCTCACGAAGGAAGCACTCAAGGACTTGGATATGTGAGCAAGGTTCATATTTTGCAACTTTTGGATTTTGACATATCATGTTTTGAAACAGAAATCAAATGAAGACATGTTGATTTGTTTTAAGTTTTAAATATTTTGTAATAAGTTTGAAATTAGTGATTTTTACCCTTTTAGTGGTAAAAATCAATGATAGTGTTATAAACTCAGTCCATATCGTATGATTTCTAAATGAGATCAAATCCCTATTTTGATGGATCATTAATTAGGTATTTTCCAAAAATATCTAGAGACAGTTAAAGAAGGGATTCGATCCCCTACTCTATAGGATCTGACTGTAATGAGATATTATAAATGATAGAATACAATAAGGCACAGCGGTTGGTACCTTTTTGAAAGATGGAACTAATATTGTAGAAGATCTCACAGAGCCTCCTTTTTTTAAACTTCAGTAATACAGTTGAGGCATTAACAGGATTCTTGTGTCATTTATGTTGGTGAAGTACATCTGCCTTTGTTTATGTTTTTCCTTTCTCTATTATAATTTTATGTGTTTCTAATCTGAATTATTCAATAGAAGATTGAAGGAAAAAAATTGTTTTGATGTACACTCTGTTCCCGGCTTTGGATAATTTCAATGTTTTCTGCTTGAGGATTAGTTCGAAAATTCTTAATTTCTCTGGTATAATCTGATCCCCTCACCTTTCTTTTCAAATCACTCATAAATCTTAAGAATCCAACATAAGTGCCTATCCTACCCTGTAAGGTCTCCTGTAGAACCTGCCTTGTTTGAACATAGACTCTTTGAATCCATTGCCCAATGGCCCTCCCTTGTTGTTCCAACCAAACAATTTTAAAACCAAACCTTGCACTATCATAACTAGCCTAAAATTCCCAGCAAACAAAGCTAAACCTTACAGAGAGATCCCTCTCTGATTCTAGGAGGGCTAGATCCTAGACTCCAAAGTGGTTGAAATATTTACCTGTGTTCATTTCTTTCTCAGCCTAAGAAATTATGGAGTGCTAACATTTTGGCGACTCCACTGGGGAACAAAAAGTTTCAGTTCCTTCAGGAAAGAGTATCGAGTTTCAGATTTGATTACTAATGGTGGATAGTGATCAAACAAAGGAAGGATGAAATCATCCACCTAGCGATTGCATTCTCAGTTATACCCAGATGAAAGAATATCATGGCGACTCCACATATCATAAAATCAGTTGGAAGGTGATTCAACTGTCAGAAAGATTCATTTCTTGAAGCATTCACTAATGACTCCACTGGGCTAATGAAGAAATCAGATGTTGATACTATCATTTCAAGGTATGCACGCTTTGATTTTTCACAAATTTGTGGTTTTCCTAATCTTTTACCCAAGGATACATATTATCTAAGCAATGGTCCTAAATTTAATGGAGAGGATTTAGGCTTGACTTTAGAGAATATATCAAATTTCTGGGATTTTACTGAACTCCTTAGATTCAAGCATGAAGATGTCTTCATCATATTATTTTATGATTTTCTCCAAGGGAAGTGTAGAAGTTGGGCTGATAGTTTACCCCCTAAATCCATAAGGTCTATATGAGGTTTTTGGGTTGTCTTCTTGGAAACATGGATGGAAAAACCAAAGTTAGTAGCAGATCATGTTTCTGTTGAGGGTTTTAAAGAATGTTTTGACATGTTTAATGATGATCAAATCAGAGATGATTTTAAGGATGGAAATTTATTTTAAAATATAGAAACCTTGGCAAATATTACTAATCCTTCATATGTCAACTATAAATGTTTGGCGATATTTTTTTTAAAATATTCAAATTTCTAAGTATTTTATATAGTTTTTATAAAATTTTGGCAATTTTTAAGGTAAAATTATTTTATCCTATAGAATTTGGGCGAATCATTTTTAAAATAGCGAATCTCATTTTTGGAAAAACCATGGAAAATTAGCCCATGAGCAAAATTTAGCCCCTAAAATCATCCCTGGATCAAATTGAAGAGGCTTTCTCAAAAAAATTTCCCATGTATTTGAAGTCATGTAGATGTTCTTCTAAAGATAATCCCAGTTTCTTAGAAGAGTTTGTTGAAAAACTTGAGAATGGTCTTGAGACCTTAGAGGGTCAAAGTATTTCCCAAGGATTTCATTGTCAAAGTTTGTTCTTTGAAGATCCTTTTCAGCTTCCTTTTGATGTCAAGGTTCAGGAAACCATAAAGCAAATGGTTGATTGTTCATGTGACAAATTCTACTTAAAGACATAGAACATGAAACAACCATAGATCAAGAAAAACTTTTTGTTGATAAACAAACAATTTTTTTTCATATCATTAAAGATCCTTTTGCAATCCTGTTAGATTCCATGATGAAGATGAGTTTTGAAATGTTCATAAACTATGGATATAGTTTCAGATGGTGGTATAAATTGTCATATTTTCAGTTTTTCTTTTTACTCATAGGAGCTGAAAGCGAGCAACAATTAAGAAGCCATTTGCTTGATTGTCTTTACTAGAAGTTTGAGATCACTTATTCAACATTGGTTTTCAGCAAGTAGGGTAGGATCATTTGTATACAAATAATCTTAAGGATCAAGCATTGTTGTCAGTTTCAGCTTTATACTTCAACACATATGCTTTTAAATTTTAGCATCTATTGTTTTTCAGTTTCAACTTTTAGCTTGCATTGGTTTCGGTTTAAGGTCACAAGTCATAGCAAGTTGCAGTCTTCAATTTTGGGAACAACCCAATGGATAAGGCACTGATTTGAAAATTCAAAGATCTGAGATTCTTGACACCTCCTCGGGAGCTCCCATCCCCAACTAGAGCCTATGTTAGGGTCCTATAATTATATGATAACTCTTTATGCTGATTGATATTCATTCTTCAGTGATTTTAGGTTGAAAATAATATTCCATGTTGTCAATTATTTCCAAAACGATCAAAAAACAAATTTTTTCTTCATGGCGCATATTAGAAAAGTGAAAACAACAAAAGCTCTTTGTCATGGAGCACATAAGCATCGCACAAATCTTATCAATGACAACATTCCTTCCCAGATCGATGACTCATAATTAGTTATGCACCTCGCCCTCGCCCCCGACCTTTCTACCTTTAATGGGGGGGGTACGAAAAGTGGTTTTACCACTGCCACTTGTCATTCCACAGCATTTCGGACCACCCTCTCTCAAATCCACTTACCACTCATACCCCCCCTCTGAAATTCGCCTAACCTGTCCTGATACCACTCACCTTTCTTGCCTTCACTTCTTCTCTCCCTACATGACACCTAACCCCTCAACTTCTACCAGTTTTTCTGCACATTCCGCAACTTTGGGCCACTTGTTACCTGTTATATGCACTACAAAATCTTTTCACAATTTTTGGCCATAATTCCTTGTTTCATGTGTTGCGAAATGAATGAGTGGGAAATTTTGAAAGTGCTCGTACCATCAAAGTTGACCACCTCCAATTCAGATGGGATTCATTGTTGGAATGAAAGGACACGTTTTAAAGGTTCTTGACATGTCATTCATCAGTCATCCATCACGTTTGAACGAGTGGAGTGTCGAATTTTTGGTCATCTTATCAGATCATCATTTCCAAATCGAGTGTTAACTAGGTTAGATGATCTGCATGTAGTTAGTATCATTTTATCCATGAGGCAGGTGTTGGTAACTATTATATTGATCCTTGGTAATTTCACAAATCACCCTAATTTTGCTATGAATGCTCAGCGTTTGAACCTGTTTGGCATGGTAGACCGTGTTTTGATTTTATGATGTTCGTCATGGCTTCTTCAAACAAACTCAAAGGAGGAAAACTTCATCATAGAGAGGACCCATCCATGGCTTGAAGTTATTGTTGAATACCCATAATTTGATACACCTTTCAAGCGTGTTGGGTGGTTTGAATATGTACACATTCTTACGAATGGTTATCATTTAGGTGTGGCTCTTTCATTCGCTCGGTATTTTAATGGCACAATTGTTATAGTAGGAGACTTGAATTTTGAAGTTACAGAGCAGTCTATAGCCGATGCATGTGGCCTCCCTCTGGATGGGGAGTGTTGGTTCAAGAACCAGTTCATTGTTGGAGATTGTAACCAGTTTTTGAAGGATGAATACCAAAATTCTCCTTGGAGCCATGGGATGCCCATGTTCATGTTAAAGCCTGAATGGTCAAATTACATGTTGTTAGTTCAACGACATTTTACAGGATATGGGCGATATTCCAGGTTTTACCTATACCATCTCATATTTTTATTGCACCTGATTGGGAATTGTAAGAATGTCCCTTACCATTTTTTAAGAAGTCTATCTAAAATGGCAAGAAAAATACAAACCAAATGAGAGAAATCGAGTCCATTAGGGGATATCTTGTACCATTAGGGTTTGATCAAGCTGTTGATTCTTCATGATTTAAAGAAAAGTGATAGGACTTGGGAACAATTTCTATTCTGGGGAGGCTTTGAAACCACACCTTCAGTTAAGCAACCGAAGAAAACTAGAAAAAGGAATAGGATTTCGAAGAAGGTAGAGAATTTCTTAGCCAAAACTAAAATGTACCAAGCAGAAGGCTCACAGGCTAAAACATCATATCTGAATAAATCATACAATGAACAACAAGATGAGACTCATACTCCCAATGCTTCAATTTCAAAAAGGGAGTTTGATAATTTGAAGGAACTTCCAAAACCTGTTACTCCTTCAAGATCAATGTGTACTCGCTCCAATAAACAAAAGCAAGAAGAAATATTGAAGAGTTCCCAAACTACACCAACAGAACCTTCAATTCCTGTAAGAAGAAGAGATTGATTACAATAAAAGGCAAGACACGTCATGTACAAGAAAAAAAGAGGTTACTCCTACAATCCCCATTACTACAGAAACAAAGACATTTTCTCCAGCGCCTAAGCTAAACCCTAATGATGAGGGAACTAATAAGAAAACCATAGAATCAATACCAGAGATGGATGAAGATGAAGAAAGGTCCAGGGTAACCAGAAACAAGAAAAGAGATGAAAGGAAGGAACAAAGAACTGGTTATTAGAGGAGACCAAGAACTAGGCCAACTAACAAGTTAAGACTTAAGCATAAAATGATTTTAAATCCATCACTAAAGGATCGTATTATTAATATTACAGATTCACCCCCCAGAAAAGCCTGTGGAATCTAAAAAGCACAAGAAGGTTTTGAAGGAGGATAAAATCCAAGAGCCAAATCCCGTGGCATCTAAGAAGCACAAGAAGGTTGTGAAGGAGGATAAAATCCAAGATCCAAATCCCTTGGCATCTAAGTATACCAAAAAGGTCGTGAAGGAGGATAAAACCCAAGAGCAAAAACCTATAAGAAAAGACCCTGAAGAATTTCAAGAGCTTGACAGTGAAATTATTAGCAAAAGAATGAAGTTAAAACCTAGAAGACCTGTGTAGGTTCATACATACATTGGTGTTCATCCAGGATCAGTGTCATATGTGTTTTCTCAAGGGCCTCCAGTTCTTGAACAATCAGAGAGTAATATTGAAGGTACAATGAAGCACAAAGGGAAGTAGGTTTTGTATTTGCCTCATTCAGACAATGAGAGTTCAGAGTCAAAGGCTACTCCAATAATTTCAACCCAACAATCAATTTCTGTTACAAAGTTGGACATTCTCACGAAGGAAGAACTGAAGTACTTGGATATGTTAGCGAGGCTCATATTTTGCAACTTTTGGATTTTGACATATCATGTTTTGAAATAAAAATCAAATGAAGACATGTTGATTTGTTTTAAGTTTTAAATATTTTGTAATAAGTTTGTAATTAGTGATTTTTACCCTTTTAGTGGTAAAAATCATAGTTTTATAAACTCATTCCATGTCATATGATTTCTAAATGAGATCAAATCCCTATTTTGATGGATCATTAATTAGGTATTTTCCAGAAATATCTAGAGACAATTAAAGAAGGGATTTGATCCCCTACTCTGTAGGATCTGAATGTAATGAGATATTATAAAGGATAGAATGCAATAAGGCATAAGGGTTGGGACCTTTTTGAAGGATGGAACTAATATTGTAGAAGAGATCACAGAGTGTAAGGTAGCTAGAGAGGTAGTGGGGGGGCCCAGAGGGCCCATAGTGATAATAGTGGATGCCATTCAATGTAAGGTGGACTAGGTCCACTATATTATTAAATAAGGTCCACTATGGTAGTTAGATATAATAAATGTAAGATGACTTCTTAGAAGGTTCTACTTCTAGAAGATTCCTCCTCTAGAATGTTCTTAGGTGATAATAGCAATATATAAAGGGGTTCAAGCAATGTAATGGGACATAACCCCCCACCCCCCTCTTTCTCTCCCCCCTTTTCCCCTCTCTACCTCTCTCCCTCTTTCCCTTTGTNTAGGTCCACTATATTATTAAATAAGGTCCACTATGGTAGTTAGATATAATAAATGTAAGATGACTTCTTAGAAGGTTCTACTTCTAGAAGATTCCTCCTCTAGAATGTTCTTAGGTGATAATAGCAATATATAAAGGGGTTCAAGCAATGTAATGGGACATAAAGAGAATTATTGTATTTGGAGTGGTAGCTCAATAGGAGGATGCCCCCTCGAAGAGGTAAGTGAACAGGAGAGTATCCCTTCCATAATAAGATCCATTGTATGGTGTTTCCCTACCTCAAGGGTTTGGTAATAATAAAGTGTGGTTTCTTCTATCTTACTTTGTGGATCTATTGTCTATTCAATATTTGTGGTGATTATATTTTTAGATCTATTCAGGTTCTTAACAAGTGGTATCAGAGCACTTTTCTTGGCAGACATTGTGGGCAAATATTTTTTATTTTTGCAGTTTTTTTTTCGGAGAATAAAAAAGAGGGCCGCGACATTCCATAAATTTTTGGTATATTTTTGTGCAAAATTTGCAGAAACAAGTTGTGTATCTGAGTTCCTCTCAGAAAAACACCCAAGTTAAAAAAAAAAAAAAATCATCTGAAACAGAGTCTGGGAAGTCAAGATATTGAAGTTTTAAAATCTGTAATTTTTCAGGGTTTTTTCCGTAGACGATGGCACGATTTATTTTATTCCTGTAGTAGATGAAGGCCGAATTTTCCCCCAAAAAAATACATATTTGAGTTCCTCTCACAATTTCACCCATTTTTAAAAAAAAAAATCAGCTAAACGGAGTCCGGGAAGTGAAGTTATGAGCATTTTAAATTCAACAGTTTTTTAGGGTTTTTCCAGAAAAAGCCGCAATTTTCTGCCATAAGTTATTGTTCTATTTTTGGGTTTTTTCGTGATGGTTGTGGGGCCGAAGATTTCATAGGGTGTTCAGATGATTATTTCCTCTCAAACCCTCAAAGAAATTCTTGAAGCATTCAAATCTCAATTGTATGACACATTGGATGCTAGATTGCATGACCTTGCAGATGGCCTCAATGATAGTTTTCGTAGTATTCAAGATCCATTGGATAGCATGCAAGAGAGATTTCTTATGGAAGACATCAGGGATGAATATAATCAAGAAATATATGCTTGGCATGATTTTGAGGCCGATTGTGATGATTGGTATATGGATAGTTGTCATTTCTAGGATGACAACCACTTTCATATTTTATTTAATGACTCTACTCCACCTTCTGTAGAGAACATCAATGTCCCACATTAGGAGCTAGTTACCATCATCTAGCCTGCATATTCTACAGTGGTATTGTTCCTTCCAGACTCATCTTTGATCATCTCCCACTACGTGGATGGATATTCTTATTTGGATCCACATGATAAGTGTCAGTATTGGGAGCATCATTTTCAGTTGGTTATTGGGTGTCGATATCTTCTATGCGGGGTTCACATGAGCAATTGGACATGGGACCCTGGTTTACAATGGTGGTTGGACTACTTGAGCATGGTGGCTACCATTTATCAATGGGACCCTGGTTCTCTAGTCTACTTCAGCACTATGGTCCACACATAGCCTTGGGACCTTGGTATATGGTTGTACATCAAGCGTTGAGGAAAACGCTTTCATAAGGGGGATGGAATGTAAGATAACTAGAGAGGTAGTTGGGGGGCCCACTACCAGAGGGCCCATAGTGATAATAGTAAAGGACATTCAATGTTAGGTGGACTAGGTCCACTATATTATTAAATAAGGCCCACTATGGTAGTTAGATATAATAAATGGGTAGTTAGATATAATAAGTGTAAGAGGACTTCTTAGAAGGTTCTAATTTTAGAATATTCCTCCTCTAGAATGTTTTTAGGTGATGGTAGCACTATATAAAGGGGTTCAAGTAATGCAATGAGATATAAAGAGAATTATTGTATTTGGAGCGGTAGCTCAATAAGAGGATGACCCCTCGAAGAGGCAAGTGAACAGGAGAGTATCCCTTCCATAATAGGATCCATTGTATGGTGTTGCCCTACCTCAAGGGTTTCTATAATAAAGTTGTAGTTTTCTATATTGTTCTCTGAATATTTGTGGTATTTATATATGCAATTATTTGGTTCTTAACACAGAGCCTCCATTTTTTAAACTTCAGTAATACAGTTGAGGCATTTATAGGATTCTTGTGTCATTTATGTTGGTGAAGTACATCTGCCTTTGTTTATGTTTTTCCTTTCTTTGTTGTAATTTTATGTGTTTCCAATCTGAATTATTCAATAGAAGATTGAAGCACAAAATTTGTTTTGATGTACACTCTGTTCCTAGATTTGGATAATTTCAATGTTTTCTGCTTGAGGGTTAGTTCTAGAATTCTTAATTGCTCTGGTATAATCCGATCCCCTCACCTTTCTTTTCAAATCACTCATCAATCTTAAGAATCCAACATAAGTACATATCCTTCCTTGTAAGGTCTCTGGTACAACCTTCCTTGATTGAACACAGACTCTTTGACTCCATTGCCCAATGGCCCTCCCTTGATGTTCGAACCAAACAATTTAAAAACCAAACCCTGCACTATCATAACTAGCCTAAAATTCCCAACAAACAAATCTAAATCTTACAAAGAGATCCCTCTCTAAGTCTAGGAGGGCTAGATCCTAGACTCCAAAGTGGTTGAAATAGTTACCAGTTTTCATTTCTTTCTCAACCTAAGAAATTACAGAGTGCTAACATTTTGGTGACTCCACTGGGGAACGAAAAGTTTCAGTTTCTCCAGGAAAGAGTATCAAGTTTTAGATCTAATTACTAATGGTGGATAGTGATCAGACATAGGAAGGCTAAAATCATCCACCTGACGATTCCATTCTCAGTTATACCCAAATGAAAGAATATCACGATGACTCCACATATCATAAAATCAATTGGAAGGTGATTCCACTGTCAGAAAGATTCATTTATTGAAGAATTCACTAATGACTCCACTGGGCTAATGAAGAAATCAGATGTGTATACTATCATTTTGAGGTATTCGCGCTTTTGATTTTTCACAAATTTATGGTTTTTCTAATATTTTACCCAAAGATACATATTATCTAATCAATGGTCCTAAATTTAATCCAGAGGATTTAGGCTTGACTTTAGAGCATATATCAAATTTCTGGGATTTTACTGAACTCCTTAGAGTCAAGCATGAAGATGTCTTCATTGGATTCTTTTACGATTCACTCCAAGGGAAGTGTAGAAGTTGGGCTGATAGCTTACCCCCTAAATCCATAAGCTCTATATCAAGTTTTTGGGTTGTCTTCTTGGAAACATGGATGGAAAAACTAGAGTTAGTAGCAGATCCTGTTTATGTTGAGGGTTTTAAAGAATATTTTGACATGTTCGATGATGATCAAATTGAAGAAGCTTTCTCAAAAAAAAATCCCATGTATTTGAAGTCATGTAGATGTTCTTATAAAGATAAGCTCAGTTTATTAGAAGAGTTTGTTGAAAAAATTGAGAATGATCTTGAGACCTTAGAGGGTGAAATTCAATCCCAAGGCTTTCATTGTCAAAGTTTGTCCTTTGAAGATCCTTTTCAACTTCCTTTTGATGTCAAGGTTGAGGAAAATATCAAGAAAATGGTTGATTGTTCATGTGAGAAACTTCTACGTAAAGACATAGAACAGGAAACAACCATAGATCAAGAAAAACTTTTTGTTGATAAACAAACAATGTTTTTTCATATCATTGAAGATCCTCTTGCAATCCTATTAGAATCAACGATGAAGATGATTTTTGAAATGTTCATAAACTATTGAGATAGTTTCATATGGCGGTATAAATAGTCATATTTTCAGTTTTTCTTTTTACTCATAGGAGTTGAAAGTGAGCAACAATTAAGAATCCATTTTCTTGATTGGTTTTACTGGAAGCTTGAGATCACTTGATTCAACGTTGGTTTTCATCAAGTAGGGTAGGATCATTTGTATATAAATAAGCTTAAGGATAAAACATTATTGTCATTTTCAACTTTAGAATTCAGCACATATGCTTTTAAATTTTAGTAACTATTGGTTTTCAATTTCAACTTTCAGTTTGCATTGGTTTCGGTTTAAGGTCACAGGTCAGAGCAAGTTGTAGTCTTCGATTTTGGGAACAACCCAATGGACAAGGCACTGATCTGCAAATTTGAAAATATGATATTCTTGACACCTCTTTGGGAGATGCCATCCCTGGCTAGAGCCTATGTTAGGGTCATATAACTATAGGATAACTCTTTATGTTGGTTGATATTCATTCTTCGATGATTTTGGGTTGAAAATAATATTCCATGTTGTCAATTATTTCCAAAATGATCAATTTTTTTTTTCTTCATTGTGCTTATTAGAAAATTGAAAACGACAAAAGCTCTTTTTCATGGAGCACATAATCATCACACAAATATTATCGGTGATAACATTCCTTCCCAGATCAACGACTCATAATATGTTCCGCACCCCCCCACCCCCAACCTTTCTACCTTTAACGGTGGGGGGAGGGGGGGTCCCCAAAAGTGGTTTTACCTCTACCACTTGTCATTCCCACAACATTTTGGACCCCCCTCTCTCAAATCCACTTACCACTCATACCCCCCTCCGAAATTCACCTAACCTGTCACGATACCGCTCACCTTTCCTGCCTACACTCTTGCTCTCCCTACATGACACCTAACCCTTCACCTTCTACCAGTTATCATGCACATTCCAAAAATTTTGGCCACTTGTTACCTGTTATATGTGCTGCAAAATATTTTCGCAATTTTTGGCCATAATTCCTTGTTTCATGTGTTGTGAAATGAATGAGTGGGAAATTTTAAAAGTTCTCGTACCATCAAAGTTGACCACCTCTGATTCAGATGGGATTCATTTTTGGAATGCAGGGACACGTTTTAAAGGTTCTTGACCCGTCATTCATCATTCATCCATCATGTTTGAACGAGTAGGGCATTGAATTTTTGGTCATCTTATTAGATCATCATTTCTGAATCGAGTGCTAACTGGGTTAGATGATCTGCATGTATTTCCCAGAAGTATAGTTTCATATAGAGATAGTAAATTCATTGAACATTCTAGAGAACCTTGTGGAGTAAGCTTGGCACAACCTTACTATTTAGTTCAGTATATCACCCTCATGTTGATGGACAAACTGAAGTAGTGAAAAGAAGTTTGGGTAATTTGCTGAGAAGTTTAGTTAGTGAGCATAAAAATCAATGGGATCAAATTTTTCCACAATATGAGTTTGCTTATAATGACTCACCCGACAAGATTACAGGTAAGAGTCCATTTAAAATAATGTATGGAATGCATCCAAGAGGTATTTATGAGCTTATATGTTTGGGAAAGGTAGAAGTAAGAAGTGCAAATGTTGAATATTTTTCAAAAGACATGCAAAGATTGCATGAACAAGTCAAGGAACAACTACAAGGTAGTAGTCAAATATACAAGTAGAGGGAAGACTAGAAAAGAAGGGAAGTTGATTTTGAGATTGAAGACCAATTATTGACACACCTAAGGAAGGAGAGATTCCTAAGGGGAGAATATAACAAGTTGAAGTTAAAAAAAAATAAAACCTATCTTGAGGAAGTTTTCAAGTAATTCTTATGAAATAGAGTTACCACCAGATATTGGAATATCTCTAATATTCAATGTTGCATATATGTATCCTTACAGAGAATATGGAGCAAAAGAAGAACATTATAGTGACATTGTTCAGTGGATGAAGCAGCTACCTTCAACAAAGAAGTTGCATATGGAAAGAATTATTGACCAAAAGGTTTTTAAGAAGACTATAAGGAAGGAGTATTATGAGTATTTGGTCAAGTGGAAAGATCTTCTTGATGAAGATGCAACTTGGATGAGTGTTCCAAAGTTCCAGAAGCATGGAAGAAATCTTGAAGACCTCATGAATAGGAGACCATGAACAATTATGTTCCAACGGAGTCTGATGCAGGAGCATCAAATTAAATCTTGAATTATGACCTTAGGAGGGTCAAAACATTTACTAAAGGGGGTTGGTTCCCTTAATATTAAATGTTCATTGTAAAAGATAAGTTGAGAGACCTCTAGAAGACACTTATATTGAATTTGTTGTACTAGGTGTAATTTTATTGCTGATTTTTAGAACAGAGTGAGTAATTTGAGGGTTTGTTGAGATTTGGCCAAGGTGTGGTTGTTAGATTCATATGAGGGCTCATTCGAGCTATATCATTATGTAATTTGTGAGGTTGGAGGGTGTGAGTTTGGAGAGTGTGAGGATGTGTGTGTATTGATTTCAGAGAACTCTGAGAAAGTTTATCCTTAATTATGGTATTGAATTAATAAATTTGGTGTTTGAGTTCATCTATGGTGTTAAGTGTCTCTGAGTTCAATTATGATTTCGATTCCCTTCTCCAGTAATCAATTGAAGGAATATGTAACTTAGATTCTCCATTGGATAATGAAATTGCAGAGTAATTTGTATGTTACACGTTTGACAACCCTCGACCGTTAGACCTGGAGAGAAGGTGTTTTGGTCATCAAACCGTATTTGTATAGAGGATTGAATCTCGATCGTTAGATCCAAACCTGAGGGGAAATCGAAATGTCAGATTTTGATGCAACACGCGTAGACAAATTATCAAGGTTGATCTATGATCGTTGATCATATTTAGATCAATGATACTCATTCATCATAGACCGGGTGGACGAATTGAAACCAACACCATTGATCGTGATCAAGATAAGATCCAATGGTGGAGATCCATAGTGAAAATTGAAGTTTCTTGATCGTTACTTTTCTGGAGGTTACACGCTTTATATCTGGATCGCTAGTTGATTTGGTGATGTAGCATTCTAGGATTAACATGCACAGTGGAAAAGCTGCTAACTTGCCACCATGTTGAGATGCATAGACTATTGATCTTAATAGTTGATTAAAACACAATCGTTGTATCGTCCTCTTCATTGGATGAATGTTTAGGTCTTTGATCATGACAATTTTGAAATATCTACAGCCAAGATTGAGCACAGGCTTAGATCAGGATCACAACCTTCGATCATATGCGGAATGGAATATTAAACCTCAGCCAAACGATCTATTTGCTAGACCACGGACCCAACCCTTGGTCTGATTGACACCAGAAAGGTGACACAACTTCTTGGAATAGGGGAAACCATTGAAGAATTGGTCCAGCCAGGCTATCATTTCCAGTTGGAGCCGGTAAATTAGGGAGTTAGACCTTCCTTCAGGTTGCAACCTATAAATAGGGGGTTGGAGCCTCCTTCTAGTTGTAGCTGGAGAAATAGGAAGTTGGTGCTTCCAATGAATGTACTCTTTGATAAATAAGAAATTCATTTTGTGCTTTTCTCCCGCATTGGATTTCCACGTAAAATTTTAGTGTATTGTTTATATGTGATGTTTATGCATTGAATTATGGTATTGATGATATATTGAATGCTCGTGATATTTATTGGAGGTTTATATTGTGATTAAAAGTATTATTTTGTTCATACTGATGCATCCCCCTTCTCAGTATTCCAACAATTGACATTAGATAAGGTCCTTCAGAAAGTAGTCTAACCACTAGAAGGAGATCATGGAATACACTAAGATTGGAGCACCAATGTTTCACGGTTAGCACTATACTTTCTATAGTAAAATTATTAAAACCTTTTTATAGGCATAGGGATTTGATGTTTGGAAATCAGTAGTAGATGGGTATACAACACCAGTCACACCCCCAACCGATAGAGCTGGAAAGAAACTCAGTGAAAACAACTCAAAGGCTAAAGGTACTATTCTGAGCAGTCTAGTTGATTCAGTATTTTTCAAGGTTATGCATTGTGACAGTGCAAAGGATCTTTGGGATAAACTCCAAAATATTTATGAAGGAGATTCCAAAGTTAAGGTACCTAAGCTTTAAATCTTCAGAGCTAATTTTGAAAAATTGAAGATGAATGAAGATGAAGACATTGTAGCCTACCTTCCACAAGTTGAATAGATAGTTAACACTATTAAGGGATTGGGAGTAGAAGTTGATGAATCAATGGTTGTTCAAAAGGTATTGAGGTCTCTTCCTATGAGATTTGATACTAAAATACCAGCCCTAGAAGGAAGAGAAGATCTCGGTACATTAAGAATGGAAGAGCTACATGGAATAATTAAAGCCTATGAAATGAGAATAGAACAGGAGAACCTAGTCACAAAGGAAGTAGCTTTCAAGGCATCCAAGAAGACAAAGAAGAAGAAAAAGAAAAAGTCAAAACTAGGTTACAGTTGAAGTGATGATTCATATGAAGATGAAGAGATGGATAATGTCGTAAGGAAATTAAAGAAATGAACTGGCAAGTATAAAGGTATGCTTCCATTTAAATGTTTTAATTGTAGTGGTATGGTCATTTTGCTTCTAAATGTCCTCATAAGAATAAAGATAGTGATGAAGAAGAATCTTCAAAAAGAGACAATAAATATCGAAAGGGAAACAACATAAGAAACAAAAGAAAATTCTTCAAGAAAATTTTATACTCAAAGGGGCATAGTTCCTCATCATATGAAGAGGATAATTATAGTGACAGTGATTCAGAAATAGTATTCTTCATGGAAGTAGAAGATGATTCTGAATAAGAAGGAGAAGTCGATCTCATAGCAGAGCTAATCAATTGATCTGAATTTATGAGCGGAACGAAATGAAACCACATATTTATAATGTTAAAACACATACATAGTGAACAATAACTGAGATACAGTAAAACTTGACTTCTATTCAAAATATGTTGAAAACTGTAAAATGCAGACAAAAAACAAGCTTGTTAGAATGGTGGCAGCTTATCTCTGAGAAAATATGTGACGGCTACGCTCATTCGCAATAAGATGAGTACCATGAGGCTTTGATGGAATTTTTACAATAAACATGAATTCCAAAACCATAGACATCCAAAAACCTAACCCTAGGAGATGAAGTGCCAAAATTCATGTGGGCCTCGTTGGGGTAAGTTAGTACATCAACTTCTCGAGGTCGTAACTTTTTCATATGATCTCCTTTTATGGTGCAGGATAGCTCGTTGGAAAGGTATTGACGAGGAACTTCATTTAGCGGACTCAATCATAGATTTTGGCTAGGATTGAGGTGCCCAATCACGAAAAAGCGTCATTTAGGCCCTCAAAATGGCTCTGGAAGTTCAGGAACCGAAAAAATGCTAAAAATAGTAAGTTTCCAAAAACTTGTTTTGAGCCATAAAAGGTGGGTGGCCACTGAGATCCTCCTAGATCAATCCTCCCCCATTAGGAAGAAATGGTCTCCTGATAAAGATGGATCCTCTACTGACGAGTTCTCTTGACATGTGTGTCCACGATCTGATCAGTGGATGCATGTTCCATGTAATCAGGGTTGAGCTTTGTTTGTGTCGATTGTTCTTCTATCTCTTAGGTGTCCAAGAATGGTGGAAAATAAGGTCAAAGGAGGTCCAAATTAAACACTAGGTGCAATCCAAGGAAGGGGGGAAGTTTTAACTCAAAATCATTGTCACCCACAGCCTTGGTGATAGTGTAGGGTCTATAACAGAGTGAACAAAGCTTCCGATGAGTCCTTGTAAGGCGTTATTTTTGCAATTGCAACCAAAATTTGTCTCCCACCTAAAACTATTGTGGCACCCGATGTTGATCATGGCGCTACTTGTACTTGGAATTGGACTTCTGTAAAATATCCTGAACCTATTGGCAGATGTGTTGGATCCGCTCAATGAAACAGGTGGATTTGTCGGCTCCAATTGGATCATGCGAAGAGTCTTTCTGGGTGGTCGCAAGGGGTAGTGCAACATCCATGATACCCAATGGTTGAAATCCCAACCCCACTTGAAAGGGGTTGTGGTCAGTTGAGCTATGTATGGCTATGTTGTAGTTGTGATGAACATACAGAAGACTCTCATCCCAGGTGCAAGGATGATCAGAATTGTACATGTGCATGATGTGCATGATCATTCGGTTAACGACCTTGGTTTTTCCATCCATCTAAGGGTGGAAGGCAATGGACTTAGTGAGCTTGGTGCCCAACAGTGACCAAAGGATCAACCAAAATGTGTTGAGGAAACAACTGTATCAATATGAGATAATAGTTTGTGGGGTCCCTAAGTGTACCCACACTCATTCAAAGAAGAGCTTGGCAATGGCCTCTGCTGTGATGCTCTTCTTGCAGGTGGCCAAAATTTCCATCTTGGAAAAGCATTCAACAACCAAAAAAACACAGTCATTTGCCCACTTGGTGGGTGGAAGGCTCGACATGTAGTCCATTGAGGTGTATTCCCAAGGTCTATCAGGAGTAGGCAAAGGAGTGTACAGACCTTGTTTCTTAGTGGTCGGTTTGACAATAGCGTAGGAAGTGAAAGACAAGATATACTTACTAACATCATGTTGAATTTCTAGTGAATAGAAATTCCGCTGCAACACTACTACTATTTTTTCCACGTTGAAGTGTCATGCCATCTAACTATAGTGGGCTTCCCAAATCAGCTTGGCTCGCTCTCTTGATGGAACAAAAAGATGTTCCAGATGGCATAGTAGCTCGTCCTGAAGATGGAAATTAGTGGAAGTTGTATTTGTGCCCAACATCTAGTAGGTTTTGGCGAAGTCAGGATCTGTCGCATAGAGGTGAGGCCATTCAGAGGTCCCGTGGCCACAAGAATCGAGCATTATGGTGAGTGTCACGACTAGAGGTTAGCTGAGGAAATCAGCGAATCGGTTGGTACTTCCTATTTTATACTTGATGTTGAGGTGGAACTGCTACAAATATGTGGACCAATTTTGATGGTGGTCATCATGCAATTTTCCTTATGTCTGCATGAACTGCAATGACTTATGATCAGTGTCGATGAATTTATCCTTCCCAAGAATGTAATGCCTCCACGGGTGGCAGGCTTGCACAATGTAGTACATTTATTTGTCGTAAGTAGGGTACTTATGAATGGAATTTGATAGTGTCTCACTATGATAGGCCACATGGTAGCCTTCATGAGTGATGACTGTGCCCATAGCATATTCTAAAGCATTTGTCTCGATCTCAAAGGGATATTGCAGGTCAAGTAATGAAAGCACTAGGGCAAACCACAAACGATGCTTTAGATCATCGAACATTTTATGTTGGTACATGCCCCACAAAAATTTTTCCTTCCCACCACCCCTAGTTATTTGGCTTAGGGCCCATGCAATATGGGATAATCCCAACATGAACCTGTGATAGAAATTAACAAGGCCTAACAAGCTCTGAAGCTCAGTGAGTGTGGTTGGAGCCGGCCAGTCATAGATGACTTGGATATTGGCTGGATCAACATGCACAACATGCACATCATAGATGATTTTAGGGGTGAAATTTCGCTCATGGGCGAAATTAAGGGGGCTCCAATCTTTTATTGGGCGAATTTTTTGTATTAGAGTGATTTTTTTAAACTTATATCATTAGACCGTAATTTATTTTAGGGGAAAAATCGTGTACAGGGTTAGCCCATGTTTTTAGGAGGGATAGAGGAAAAAAAAATATATTTCGCCCCTGAAATTTGGAGGGACAAGCTTCCATTAGCCAAATTTCTAGAAGTATGGGAATTTATGATAGCTTCTTTGCCCTGCCATTTGGTAAAATCGGGGTTTATGGTTTAATTTCACCCTGATTTCGTGGTATGGGCAGTGGGCACTGGGTAGCTACAATCTTCTCTTTGTCTGATTTCCAAAGACCATAAAGATTTATGAGAGCATTTTGGCCCTCCCACATGGTATAAATTATATGGGATTTGACCATATGTGCATTCTTCTGTTTACATCTTCGTGTTTATTTGAATTTCCCCTTTGGGCCTTGACGGAACAGAGGTTTACAGTTTTACTCTTCGACGTTCTTTTTCTATTGCTTATTTCCCCTTTGGGCCTTGAGGTTTACAGTTTTACTCTTCGATGTTCTTATGTTGGGTAACGGGTTACTCCCAGGTTCGGCCTAGGCACCAATGACCATATTTTGTTAGCCTTCCGACAGAGGAGGACCTCGCTCGTGGCTCGGCGTTGAGGCTCGACCACACTGGAAAACTCACATATCTGGATTCTGATTCTCTACGTTTCCATCAAACAAGTGGTGTAGCCGCGGCTTCAGAGAGGTGCTTACTAATTTCTATTTGTTGAACATATAAGTTAGTGAATGTCTTTTTACATACATCCGGTGTAATTTTCATCAAAACTATAATATAAGAGATAACACAATTCAAATAGTATTTAAATTGTTTAATGGCATGAAGGTTTCATCGTAGTTGATTTCTTGTTTCTTTGCTTAGCCCTTGGATACCAATATTTCTTCATGATTATCCAGTGATCCATTGACTTGTAGTTTATTTTGTATACCCATTTTCATCCTCCTATTGGTACTACACATCATACCTTTTTCTCTGGGAACCCCTTCAAAAATACTTGGAGGGCCTTGTGCTTTTATATTGTAGAAATTGTCCTTGTCTACATTGAATTAATGTATTTTGTCACTGGGATTTGAGGATTACATTACATGCATGCAAATTCCAAATGGTTAATATAATTGAATTGAGGAGTAGATGCTCATAGGCATTGGGTCATATCACAAGCATGCACTTGCATTCACAATTGGAATTTTTTTGTGGACTTTCCAATCTTGAATCCAACCTTGTGGACAAGTTCCAAGAAAGGGTGAACTGAAAAATTCCATGCACTGTAGGAGTTATGCACATTTAAGAGGATCTGTTGCGGAAATGTTCTCCCCTTTAGGATGTTGGTAAAAACAATTCTAGAATCCTAACAGATCAAAATCAGCAGCCTCATATTTTAAGGGACTTGGTAAGGAAAAACAATCTTTCTCATAATTAGTTCAAATTTGTTACCTTTGCCCCATCATCACTTGGGTGATCTTTAGGGCCCTCTTCCTAAAATAGCGTGAAAGTTTAGGATAAGCTTTTCCTTTTTCATAAAGAAGTTTCAGTTGTCTAACATTCATTAGGCCTCTTTTTCAAAACTCATTTTGACATTCTTTTCTAGTAAAGCTTTCTTTAAGACTTTTTCAATTGTTCTAGCTGATCTATTTGCAATAAATTATGCACTTTAAGTTTTAAACCATTTTTCTGTAATTTAAATTATGCACTTTGAGTTTGAAACCATTTTTCTACAATTTAAATTATGCACTTTAAGTTTGAAACCATTCTTCTAGAATCAACTGAAGTCTTATGAAATTGATCTATATTTTTTGCTTATATTGCATCACTAAAACAATTTTGCTTCACCACAACTGTAGCAAACACAATATTCAACGGCATAACCCATAGACTTATATGTGAGAACATATTTTTCGAAATAATGGAAAGTTTATTCAAGATTTTCATGTCACTAACATGTTACCAAAAATTATCCAGCTCATATTATGATTTGTATTCATAATTATTAACAATGTGTAATGCACCCCACCTTTATTTTTTTGATTAAAGGAAAAAGATGGAAATGCAATCTTTCTACTTTATAAAAGCTTTATTAAATGTTTTTTATTGAGAGAGAAGAAGTTCTAATCAACTCTAGGGGAACCCTCCTAAGGGTCACAAGTTTGCTTAGAATTATTTGAGTCCCCTTTACAATAACACATTGATACCATATCTATGAAGTAGACCTCATCGGAACATCAAACACAAATTTTCTACTTTGATGCTAGGCATGCCAAGCATGCTGGTCATATACAACTCATATCACTGAACTAGGGATACATCCCATGTGTTGTCCCACCCCTACTGCTTGATGTATATGGGCATGAAGGACATCATGTGTAATATACCCTTCTAGTTTCCTTAAACAATTACATGTTCAGATTGCATGTAGCTAACGTAACAATACTTTAGGAGCATAGTAATCATGTTCATAATAGCAGTCATGTAAACAAGAAGACAATGGCAATTTGCAGCAATTACTTCTTTATCAATTGTTCAGAACATTCAATTTAGAAACACTGTTTAGAAAGTACAGTACCCAGCAAAATTGGAGCTTCCACTAGGAAAAATGGCCCCTCATCTAGGTTGTATCTTGCTGCAACTATCCTATGTTGTAGATGGTGGTACTTGCTACAAGATAGTGGCTGAACATTCCTCTGATTGGCCACCAATCCAGCTGTGGGTTGTCCCCTTTCTACTACAAATTTATGTATCACCCTTCAAGGATTGCTTGTTGCTGAAGGGTCTAAATTCTCCTACTAGAAACCCTTACTTCATCAACGTTAGGCCTTCTACCAACATCTTTGCCTCTTGGAATCCCTCGGCCTTCCTTTCAATGTAGTTTAGAGCTAATTATAATTTTTATCCTTCATTTGTTATCTGGAGTATTTCTTGATATTTATTGTGCACTGCTTCATAGGTTACAACAAGGCACAATCCATCCAAGGATTCATCTTCCCTGTGAGAAACAATCAGCAAAATGGATCCTAAGAGGATCATGTATGCATAAACAATCAATGAGCATTGTGTATGGATAAAGAATCCTAAAAAGGTTGGGCACAGATTCAAATCTAGATTTAAAAGGATATGTAATAATTGGTGTCAATACTTATACTTTATTTATCCAGTGGTTTGTAGTTATATATTGGCAGCAATGCATAACCATCATTTTATCTTTAAAAAATCAGCTTTGGAAACAAGAAGAACAAGTTAATTGTCATTGATAGTTTCTCTATTTTCTTTTGAAGGGGATAGAAGATCAATATATTTTACAAAGATTTCCATGTTGTAACAAGAACATTCAACTAGTACTATGATGCTTCTGTATTAGTGAACACCTCTCTCCTTTGATGCCATTGTAGAGGTCCATACGATATGAAAAGTTATTTTGGCTATGCAATAAATGTCATGTACAATAAAAAAAAATCATCTATAGATATACCTGGAAACAGGTAAAGTTGACCCCGCACCCTTTGAGAATGCAAAATTCATTGCACATCATCTTGAAGCAAGAAATTCTTCTTTTCCAATGGCAAAACTAACATGCAATTGAAATATACATTATATCTGTGTATCTTCCTAGGTGTACTTCTAATAGAGATTCAAACATATCAACAACAATATAATGTAAAGGATAGTAATAAATGTTTGGAGAAAACTCCAATTAGAAGACCATGCCATCTCTACATCCTTAATTCTATGGTCTATTAGTGGAAATAAAATCACAAATTTTATCGATGGGTCTTAGGACCCATATCTAAATGGAATAAGCATATCTAAGGAATAGGAAACATAATCAAAATACTTATCAGTGGGTTTGGGTAATGAGATCTAACTGAAATTAATGTTCTTGAAAATAGTAGCCAAGATACACCTCTGCTTTATCAGAGTATCTTTCCCTTAACATACTGTTGGCATCTTCAATGTGTTTCTAGAATCCTTTTAACTCAGATGTTTTCTACAATAGATAGCAGTTTTCATAAAGCTCAAAACTTGTGTATTTACAATCATTCTTAGATGAAGCAAACTAAACGAATTAGTTAGTAGAATAAGTTAGAATGATGTTTTCTCACTTCTACTCAGTGGGAAGGCTTCAAGAGTGTTTTGTTCTATCCATAATAGAAATGAAATGCATGCAGATAACAACCATGAAAAAAATTAGTGCTAATGTACATTATTTCATCATAATAAGTAACCATAGAAAGAAAGACATGGCCAACTTGTTCAATTTGATAGCAAAAGAAAATAGCTGAAAATAGGTCAACATTACCAATGAAGTCAACTGCTTCATTGAAAGGTAAAGTTTGTTATTATTTAAGGAAGTGATAAGTGAAAGGATTCTTATATATATATTGGCACTTGGGCATTGTTTCTAATTACCAATGAAGTCAAAATTATTTGAGAGAGAATTAATATGCTCCAAGGGTGGGAGAAAGGCAATGTTGTTTTGACTTCATAAATACAAGTTTAGAGGGCCACTTCTCACAGGCAGATAATTATAAATCAAGAAAAGTTTTTATAAAATTTGGAATGAAATTTTGCAGTTGTCCATGGCATTGTTTCTAATTACTTCCAGCAAAAGGCTCAAACCCCTGAAGTTGTTCACATGTGAACTTAGCTGATAACGGCCTTATAACTATTAGTTTGACATTTAATTTTGTGAATGTTATTTCATTGCTATCATTAGTATGTGCGATATACACTTTGGCATTGGGCTAGTGGTATCATTTATCATTATCATAGACTAAAATGATGATTCACATGTCAAATTGACTTTGAATATATAGAGGTAGCAAATGATTTACATTTGGACATTTAGCATGTGACAAAAGAAACTAAAATAATTTATGGGAGAACATCCTAAGACAACTGTGATGTTTATTGAAATCAATGTAATTATGGGAGAACATCCTTAGAAAATTGTGATGTCCTGCAGGTTCAACAAATTGTTCTTCTCTTTCCTCTGTAGAAATCTGCTTAGCCTTACCTTTTCCTTTATCTTTCTTGGCAATTTGAATCCATTGATCTATGGCCAAATGGATTTTGTGCTGACCATATTTGTTTTTGTGTTATTGTCTTTCCTTCATTTTGTATTTTTAGATTCCAAATGGGTACAATGTTGCATCGGATTCAGGAGATGACCCTTTTTTTCCAACGGATGACTAGTCATTTGAAGGTATATCCAGTCATCATGCTATCACCTCTAAAATTTTAAGAGGTTTAGACAGAAGGAATGCAATTCATCTAGTTTATGCCCAAGTCACTCTGTCAAAATCTCAAAAGATAATAGAGAGGTATCATAAATTTGTAGCAGATTTCAAAGAATCGAAAGATAATTATACTGCTAGCATGATACAATATGATACCAAAATTGTAACACATCACAGAGAACCTGATTATATTTCTGAAGAAGAAATATGACATAAAATTAGAAGAGAGGTTGACATCAAAGAAGATGAACCACCAGAATGGATATTCAAAGACTCAGGCATTCCATATCTAGTTTGAGCTTAAGGAAGCTTAGAGGTGAAAGTGTAAAAAACTTCCTGGATTGGCTAATACATTTTTTGGTACTTATATTCTGGTACAAATATTTCTAGCTCTGGCCCTAATAGTAACATAGATTTCCTCACACCTTGACAACTTGATGTAATTGCCTCATGGGAAGGCTGGGCTAACATACATAAATCTATTCTCAAAGACAAAGTCACTTGGCAAGAGCTTACTTTCTACTTAATATGGGGTTTTGCAGGTATGATAAAAAACTGGTGGTATGGATTACCACAGGAGCAAACAACTAAAGTAACTCAATCTTCTGATACTATTGTTGCATTGGTTGAAGTCGTAAGCCATGATTTCTTTGTCCAAGCCCCAATGGACACTGAACATTATGCCAGTTTATTTATGTCTCAAAGAATTTATAATTTATCCCTTTTGGATAAATTTAAGTGTGAAATGCATAAGCTTATCTACAAGGCAGTTGACTCCTCTAACATTGCCTATATTCACCATTATTTGGCTGCTATGCCAGGTCATATTCCTGAGCTTGTCAAAGAATACATGCTTGATCATAAGTTGCAAGTAGACAGTCAATCATTAGCATCATTGGATGATATTATTGTTAGAACAATTCAAAGGCAATGTGTTCAAAAGGAATATGCAAAAGCACTCAAGCATCATTAGATGTTTATAAGTAAACACTGCAATAGGTTCCCTCAAACCTAGTTTTGGTCGTCCCTACAAACAGTGGTATGCTAGTTACTCCTACAAAAAACACAAACCTTTAAGGTAAAGATACAACAGATAGACGCACTCTGTTGAGTATCTAGGCAAAACAACATCCTATGTCTGGCATCGAACCAACAAAAGGAAAGAAGGCGGGTGTTTTATTTGTAAAAAAAAAAGGACATTGGGCATCCAAGTGTCCCTAGAAAACCAGGACTAAAATTGGCAAGAAGGTTGTAGCCGTATTTTCTGCAACATTGGATCCAACAGAATGGGATCTTCTTTCTCATTCTCCTTTAGACTTTGATCCTGAATTCAGTTTTCCTTTTATTTATTCTTCTGAATATATTGTATACTCTCCTTCATCTTGTACTTATTTAACTTCTCTTTCTGAAAATGACACACATTCTCTTGATGAATTTCCTGACATTAATTTTTATCTGTTAAAATTCTCCATAGTGAACCCCCAGAAGAAGCCCTATTAGCTAGTCTTCATTCCCTCGGGCTTGAAAAATTATGTCTCTCTCTATAAATTTTTCCATCAAAGGTTTCATGCTTCCTCCATCTCTCAGCTCATTGCTCAAATTTCTAATCTTCGTTTTTGGAACATGGTGATTGATGTAGCCACTTTGTCAAAACCTGTTTCCAAATCCCCCAAGGTTCCCACACATAGAAAGAAAAATTCCCATTCATGTTTTCCTTAGCCAATGGATACACTCTATACTCATTACCAGCAATACCATCCCAACACTATTCAATCAAGGATGCATAGGAGACAAAGGGCAACAAAGATATTTCAGTTGTAGGAAAATATGCAACAAAAGCTGATGCTTATGGCTGAATTAAAATAGGGTATTTCTCAGGACCAAGAGGAAATAAGAACATTACTAGAGGACCAAGAAAAATATCCTACATTATCTTACTCAGAAGAAGAATGACTAGAAAGGACAGAGCAACAAAGAGAAGCCATTACTTTGGCACATGTTCCAAATTAAGCTCTTGAGCTTTTCCCTCAAGAACAGATAAGTAATGACTCTGTTGAAAGACATTGTTAATGCATAAGAATGCTTGGATTAAAAGATAGGCTTGTCATTACTATCACTTCAAATTTTTTTTGATACAAACTGTATTAGCTAGATGCACAAATAGACACAGGATCAATGATCTCATCTGCTAGGTATAATGTTATCCCTCGATATTTCTGGGAATAGCATGAAACCGGATTCAAGGCTATAAATCATGAGCTAATAATATATCAAACATCAAAATGAGAGAATTCCTATCATTCTTAATGGCAGAGCAATTCATTGTACACTACTTACATATTATTTTGGGTTGTGATGTTCTGTTAGGGCATGACTTTGTGAAACATTGGTTACCTTTTATTATATCTCAAGACACTGTTACATTGCATGTAGGAAATGAATCTATTCAGATTCCTGTGAAATTTGAATATGCTAGAAGGGTTAAGCCAAACCAATAGGATCCATCTCCATAAATGATCCCTCAATCAGTTGAACAGGTTATGAAGATGAAGAAGATATGTAAGCATGCAAATCTTAATGGCCAATCTGTTTTATAAGCAGTTATTGAAAAAATAATGATGCAATGTACTACAGAGCTTCCAAATTCTTTCTGAAGTAGAGAACAATACTTTGTGGATCTACCATATAGAGAAAATTATTCAAGAACTCCTCAAAAGGATTTTGCAAATCAAATGTCTCCCACTAAGATGGACTACTACAAGCAGGAGATTGCATAACTCCTATGGAGAAAACTCATTGAGCGTAGCAGAAGTCCATGGGCTTACTCAACGTTTATGTCGACAAGGACTCGAAACAAAAACGTGGCAAACCAAGGATGGTGATCAACTATAAGCCTCTGAATGCAGCATCAATGCCTATCAGGTAACCACTACCCTCAAAAGAAACACTCTTTACCAAAATAGTCAACTGTCATATATTCAACAAGTTTGATCTAAAGAGTGGTTTCTGGCAGATTGGAATAGTACCTATAGATAGGTATAAAATAGGGTTCATGGTTCCTCATGGCCAATACAAGTGGCTTGTTCTGCCTTTCAGTTTGAGGAATGCTCCATCAGAATTTCAGAAGATGGAGGATGTTTTCAATCCTTTAGATTTTGTAATAGCATACATAGTTGACATATTAGTATGTTCTTATGATACTAACCAGCATAAAAAATATCTAGAGGAGTTATTCTCTGTTGTTTTTAGACATGACCTTGCATTATCCTAGAAGAAAATAGAGATAGGTAAAACCAAGATTGATTTTCTTGGTCTTGTTATCTATGAAGGAAAAGTAGAACTCCAAACTCGTGTCTTTCAGGCATTGGCAGAGTTTCTAGATAGAATCCTGGACAAAAATCAACTCCATAGGTTCTTAGGTCGCTTAAACTTTAAACTACATTAGATTCTTATATAAAAATCAGGCTTCATATGTACTCTATCTTCATATGAGATTAAAGTACAAACTAGAACCATGGACCTACGAAACGACTAAAGCCATCCAAATTATTCAACAAAAAATCCAAAACCTCACGGCTCTTTCTCTTCCTAAGTTGGACCTGCCATTCATTCTTGAGACAGATGCCTTAAATGTCATTTGGGAAACTGTCCTACAAAACATGTTCATAGAGAAGAAGCTTGCATGTACTCTTTCAGTTGTTTCAAAGAACTTGAATTAAAATATCCGTTATCATATAAAGAAATCCTAGCAGTCAAGAAAGACATCAAATTGTTCATGCTACTTCTTAAACCTGTCCATTTCATAGTTCATACTGATCTTAAGCATATGTAGAGTATTTTGCATAATAAAAGGCTGTTGGAACAAGGCAACAATGTGTCATGCATTGGAGTGCATGGTTGCATTGGTTTGATTTCTCCATAGAATACAAACCTGACAAAGATAATTGTCTGGCTGATCTACATACCAGAGAAGGATCGAAGATGGTCACCTGCAAGATGATGAGAACAATCTATGGTTGTCCTCAGTGTTCGGTTAATTATTGTATTGACTGTTTAATTAACTTAGTTAAAAGGAGTGACTGCATTCACATTATTTTACATCATGTGATTAATTCCATTAGCATTGAAGATCCCTCTAGGTATTTTAGGGATTCTCCAAAATTTGTAATAAGTAGATTTGGTAGATATCATCCCAAGGAAGGACAAACATTTATCTGCGGTTTTGAAGATTGGTTGTCATATAATGACTACTGCAATCTGTATAGAATCATTCAACATGAAGGGGTCATGAGTTTTACATGTGAATGTGGTTCCATTATCCATATACATGCTCACCATGGATTTGCTTGTTCATGCACCAGGCATGTTCCAGAGTTCCAGAATTACAAGAGCAGGAAAAAAATTTCAATACTAGTCTTTTGTGTAGAAAACATGCAAGGGTGGATCTCGTTTGAATGATTGTGTTGACTAGTTCAGGAGACATCAAGTCACCCATCCCATCAGTCCAAAAGGAATTGTCATAGATCCATGCATTGGGATAGATTACACCATAAGTCTACAAAAATTGTTGCATATTGCATATTCATATTTATAAGGTTTTATAATTCAATGAAAGATTCGCCAAGATTTTACAAGATTTTATAATTCAGTGAAAGATTCGCCAAAATTTTACAAGATTATATAATTGACTAAAAGATTCGCTAAAAAATTATATATACATATTATATTATTGATAAAATAGCCTTCAATTTTTTCTATGTATCATGGGGATTCGCCCATTTATTATATATATAAATTTATGGGGGGTGATTGGGTTCTTAAAATCACCCCTGATGCACATCAACAATGTAGCCTAGGTACTAGACCCTGTCCATGCCAAAGGAGAATTTTTCCAAGTTGGCATATAAATTTTGTTGCTGTGGAGTGTGCAAAACTTGTTGAATATGCTGCAAGTGTTCTTCCCAAGTCTTGAAGTAGATGAGGATGTCATCTAGATAGACCACCAAAAAATGATTAGTGAAAGGTCAAAAGATATCATCCATCATCCTAATGAAATTTGTTGGGGAATTTTTCAAACCAAAGGGCATGACCAACCATTCAAAAAGACCTTATTTTGACTTGAAGGTAGTTTTTTATAGATCTGTCTATTATATTGGGACCTGATGGTAGCTAGACTTCAAATCAATCTTACTAAATTATTTTCCCCCCTTGAGCTTATCAAGGAGATCGTCGATTCGGGGAATCAGGTATTGGTTTCTTACTGTGATTTTATTTAGGGCTCGATCAATGCAGAGTCACCAAGTCCCATCTTTCTTCTGCACCAACACGATTGGTATTCCACAAGGTGACGAGTTGGGTCAGAGGTGCCCCTTATGGAGCAGTTCTTGGATATGACGCTTGATCTCCTCATTTTCTAGCAGAGAGTGGCGATAGACTGGCCCATTGGGTAGTGGTGCGTCGAGGGTCATATCGATGGGATGATTGACCTGAGAGTGCAAAGGTACTCCAGTAGGTGATGCGAAGATGTCTTTGTATTATTACACGATCTTGTCCACTTAGTTTTGTTATGTGGAGAAGTTGACCGTGGAGGCCATGGATGTGGTTGCAACCTTTCACTCACTCTAAGAGAAAATCATGAAGAAGACAAAATTCCCAATCTAAGAAATGACCTTCCTGCATTGCTTGACAGAGATCAAGGAAATAGCACTAGGTGGGACGACCTCGAGTATCCTATACAATTTCATGTTAAAAGTAATAATAACACTATGAGGCCTAGACTCATATACAACATGATGTTTCCATAAATAAGGTTGGCCCAAAATAGCATCACAAACTTCAAGGGGAGCAACATCACATAATACTTCATCTTTGAATGGCTTGATGTCGTACAATTGGCGACACTGTTGGATGACGTGAATATCACTTCCTTGGCATAGCCATCAGATGGTGTAGAGTTACAGGTGTGGTTTTCTCAGCAGGGCTACACGCTTGATGAACTCTGCTGAGATGAGGTTCTCCTGGATACCACTATCAACGTTGAAGTGTAGCGGAGTGCCTTTTACCCACGTCTGTGAATGAAAGAGGCGACTTCCTTCCTCTAGCTCATCAGGTTCACCGAGTTGGCTCTCGATGGTAGAAATGGTGGCACTGGGTTCCGCATCAATGATCAGTATCCACTTTTTTGGTTCTGAATCAGAGTCAAAACCTGCATCTGATTCAGAGGCTTTTACCTCAGCCACCAATCACTGCTTTGAGCGACAATCAATAGTGTTATGCCAGGGGCTCTTATGGAAGTCACACCACTTCCCGGTATCTTTATTTGTCTTCCCATATTTTCTCTTGTCTTGAGGTTTCCCATATTTTCTCTATCCTTTACTCTACGGGTTGGGGTTTCCCTTTCTCTACTTCTATTGTGAGGGGTTCCTAGACCCAAAATGTCACGTCTTTTGTTTCAGCTTCTACTTAATTTTGACGGAATATCGATAGGTCGCGCCCAAGGATGAGATGTTCAAAAAATCTATTTATGTATAGATGTATCTATGAATACCATTGTAGTACTTGAGCACTAGATGTCACTTAGAATATTTGATACCCATTTTAGTGCACAAGGTGTGGAAGACATTAGTGAACTATGGCATTGTTTTTTCTCTTTCTTTCTTCAGTGTGGTCCATCTTGTATACAATTCACCATAACTTCCAACAGGGTAGTATTGTTCCTTAATAACATCCCTGAAGGAACCCCAAGTGGGTGCAACTACAAATACTATGTATCTGTGTATTTCCTTTTGCTCACATAAATTCTTCCACCAATCTTTGACATGGTGGACGGCCTTGAGGAGTGCAAATGTAATCTTTTCTCTATTGAAAAAGTTGTGGATAGAAATATACCCTTATAGAAGGTTTAACCATTTATATATGGAATCCGCATCTATTTGAACTTCAAATATAGGAATATAAAAATTGATATGTACCTTGAAGGGGGTGGTGCCTCTGCTTGAGGTGGATGTGTCGCTTGTTGGAAACCGTCGATGAATTTTTGCAAAGTTTTCCATCATCTCGTTCCTCTATTGCTCAAGGGATTCCTTGAGCAACATTTTGAAAGGATCTCTTTTCATGTCATATTTCTTTTCTCCCGCCATGTATGGTTTCCTGGGTGCACAAGAGAAGTTTTCCTCAAGAGAAACAGTCTCGAGACCCAACTCTCTATGCCCTGACCACGTCGGGGACATGCATTAAAAAAAATGACAAGGAGCAGACTGCTCAGATACCACTGATCCGGATTTATGAGAGGAAAGAAATGAAACCATTTTAGTGCACAAGGTATGGAAGACATTAGTGAACTATGGCATTGTTTTTTCTCTTTCTTTCTTCAGTGTGGTCCATCTTGTATACAATTCACCATAACTTCCAACAGGGTAGTATTGTTCCTTAATAACATCCCTGAAGGAACCCCAAGTGGGTGCAACTACAAATACTATGTATCT
>JASDQU010100462.1:281661-293558 GCA_032191745.1 Picea mariana | reverse complement strand
CCTAACATGTCCCGATACCGCTCACCTTTCCTGCCTACACTCCTCCTCTCCCTTCATGACACCTAATACACTCCTCCTCTCCCTGCATGACACCTAACCCCTCACCTTCTACCAGTTATCCTGCACATTCCACAACTTTTGGCCACTTGTTACCTGTTATATGCGTTGCGAAATGTTTTCGCAATTTTTGGCCATAATTCCTTGTTTCATGTGTTGCGAAATGAATGAGTGGGAAATTTTGAAAGTGCTCGTACCATCGAAGTTGACCACCTCCTATTTAGATGGGATTCATTGCTGGAATGCAGGGACACATGTTAAAGGTTCTTGACCTGTCATTCATCATTCATACATCACATTTGAACAAGTGGGGCGCCAAATTTTTGATCATCTTATCAGATCATCATTGCTAAATCGAGTGTTAACTGGGTTAGCTGATCTGCATGTAGTTAATATCGTTTTATCCACGAGGCAGGAGTTGGTAACTATTATATTGATCCTTGGTAATTTCACAAATCACCCTATTTTTGTTGTGAATAATCAGTGTTTGACCCTGTCTGGCATGGTAGACTGTGTTTTGATTCTCTGTTGTTCGTCATGGCTTCTTCAAACAAGCAAAGAGGAGGAAAATTACATCACAGAGAGGACCCGTGGCCTGAAGTTATTGTTGGATACCCAGAATTTGAGACACCTTTCAAGCATGCTAGATGGTTTGAATATGTACATAGGCTTACAAATGGTTATCATTCAGGTGTGGCTCTTTCATTTGCTCAACCTTTTAATGGAACAACTGTTATAGTAGGAGACTTGAATTTTGAAGTTACAGAGTAGTCTATAGCCGATGCGTGTGGCCTCCCTATGGATGGGGAGCACTAGTTCAAGAACCAATTCATTGCTGGAGATTGTAACCGGTTTTTGAAGGATGAATACCAAAATCCTCCTTGGATCCATGGGATTCCCATGTGCATGTTAAATCCTAAATGGTCAAATTACCTGCTGCTGGTTCAAGGACATTTTACAGGAGATGGGCCATATGCTAGGTTTTACCATTACCATCTCATATTTTTATTGCACCTGATTGGGAAACATATGAATGTCCCTTACTATTTTTTAAGAAGTCTATCTAAAATGACAAGTAAAATACAAACTAAATCAGATAAATTGAGTCCATTATGAGACAGATTGTACCATCAGGGTTTGATCAAGATGTTGATTCTTCACGAGTTAAAGAAATCTGACAGGACCTGGGAACATTTTCTATTTTGCGGAGGCTTTATAACCACACATTCGGTTAAGAAACCAAAGAAAACTAGACATTGATGTTCACTCAAGATCAGTGTAATATGTGTTTTCTCAAGAGCCTCCAGTTCTTGAAAAAACAGAGAGTAATATTGAAGGTACAATGCAGCACAAAGGGAAGCAGGTTTTGGATTTTCCTTATTCAGACAATGAGAGTTCAGAGTTAGAGACTACTCCAATAGTTTCAGCCCAACAATCAATTCCTGTTACAAAGTTGGAAATTCTCACGAAGGAAGCACTCAAGGACTTGGATATGTGAGCGAGGCTCATATTTTGCAACTTTTGGATTTTGACATATCATGTTTTGAAACAGAAATCAAATGAAGACATGTTGATTTGTTTTAGCTTTTAAATATTTGGTAATAAGTTTGTAATTAGTGATTTTTACCCTTTTAGTGGTAAAAATCAAAGATAATGTTATAAAATCAGTCCATATCGTATGATTTTTAAATGAGATCAAATCCCTATTTTGATGGATCATTAATTAGGTATTTTCCAAAAATATCTAGAGACAATTAAAGAAGGAATTTGATCCCCTACTCTGTAGGATCTGACTGTAATGAGATATTATAAAAGATAGAATGCAATAAGGCACAGGGGTTGGTACCTTTTCGAAAGATGGAAATAATATTGTAGAAGATCTCACAGAGCCTCCTTTTTTTAAACTTCAGTAATACAGTTGAGGCATTTACAGGATTCTTGTGTCATTTATGTTGGTGAAGTACATCTGCCTTTGTTTATGTTTTTCCTTTCTCTATTATAATTTTATGTGTTTCCAATCTGAATTATTCAATAGAAGATTGAAGGACAAAATTTGTTTTGATGTACACTCTGTTCCTGGCTTTGGATAATTTCAATGTTTTCTGCTTGAGGGTTAGTTCCAGAATTCTTAATTTCTCTGGTATAATCTGATCCCCTCACCTTTCTTTTCAAATCACTCATAAATCTTAAGAATACAACATAAGTAACTATCCTACCCTGTAAGGTCTCCTGTAGAACCCGCCTTGATTGAACACAGAATCTTTGACTCCATTGCCCAATGGCCCTCCCTTGTTGTTCCAACCAAACAATTTTAAAACCAAACCCTGCACTATCATAACTAGCCTAAAATTCCTAGCAAACAAAGCTAAACCTTACAGAGAGATCCCTCTCTGATTCTAGGAGGGCTAGATCCTAGACTCCAAAGTGGTTGAAATATTTACCTGTGTTCATTTCTTTCTCAGCCTAAGAAATTATGGAGTGCTAACATTTTGGTGACTCCACTGGGGAACGGAAAGTTTCAGTTCCTTCAGGAAAGAGTATCGAGTTTCAGATTTGATTACTAATGGTGGATAGTGATCAGACAAAGGAAGGATGAAATCATCCACCTGGCGATTGTATTCTTAGTTATACCTAGATGAAAGAATATCATGGCGACTCCACATAACATAAAATCAGTTGGAAGGTGATTCAATTGTCAGAAAGATTAATTTCTTGAAGCATTCACTAATGAATCCACTGGGCTAATGAAGAAATCAGATGTTGATACTATCATTTCAAGGTATGCACGCTTTGATTTTTCAAAAATTTATGGCTTTCCTAATCTTGGTCCTAAATTTAATGGAGAGGATTTAGGCTTGACTTTAGAGAATATATCAAATTTATGGGATTTTACTGAACTCCTTAGATTCAAGCATGAATATGTCTTCATCATATTGTTTTATGATTTGCTCCAAGGGAAGTGTAGAAGTTGGGCTGATAGTTTACCCCCTAAATCCATAAGGTCTATATCAGGTTTTGGGTTGTCTTCTTGGAAACATGGATGGAAAAACCAAAGTTAGTAGCAGATCATGTTTCTGTTGAGGGTTTTAAAGAATATTTTGACATGTTTAATGATGATCAAATTGAAGAGCCTTTCTCAAAAAAATTTCCCATGTATTTGAAGTCATGTAGATGTTCTTCTAAAGATAATCTTAGTTTCTTAGAAGAGTTTGTTGAAAAACTTGAGAATGGTCTTGAGACCTTAGAGGGTCAAAGTCAGTCCCAAGGATTTCATTGTCAAAGTTTGTCCTTTGAAGATCCCTTTGAGCTTCCTTTTGATGTCAAGATTCAGGAAATCATCAAGCAAATGGTTGACTGTTCATGTGAGAAAATTCTACTTAAAGACAGAACATGAAACAACCATAGATCAAGAAAAACTTTTTGTTGTTAAACAAACAATGTCTTTTCATATCATTGAAGATCCTTTTGCAATCCTGTTAGAATCCACGATGAAGATGAGTTTTGAAATGTTCATAAACTATGGATATAATTTCAGATGGTGGTATAAATTGTCATATTTTCAGATTTTCTTTTTACTCATAGGAGCTGAAAGCGAGCAACAATTAAGAAGCCATTTGCTTGATTGTCTTTACTGGAAGTTTGAGATCACTTATTCAACATTGGTTTTCAGCAAGTAGGGTAGGATCATTTGTATACAAATAATCTTAAGGATCAAGCATTGTTGTCAGTTTCAGCTTTATACTTCAACGCGTANTGAGTTTTGAAATGTTCATAAACTATGGATATAGTTTCAGATGGTGGTATAAATTGTCATATTTTCAGTTTTTCTTTTTACTCATAGGAGCTGAAAGCGAGCAACAATTAAGAAGCCATTTGCTTGATTGTCTTTACTGGAAGTTTGAGATCACTTATTCAACGTTGGTTTTCAGCAAGTAGGGTAGGATCATTTGTATACAAATAATCTTAAGGATCAAGCATTGTTGTCAGTTTCAGCTTTATACTTCAACGCGTATGCTTTTAAATTTTAGCATCTATTGTTTTTCAGTTTCAACTTTCAGTTTGTATTGGTTTCGGTTTAAGGTCACAAGTCATAGCAAGTTGCAGTCTTCAATTTTGGGAACAACCCAATGGACAAGGCACTGATTTGAAAATTCAAAGATCTGAGATTCTTGACACCTCCTCGGGAGCTCCCATCCCCAACTAGAGCCTATGTTAGGGTCCTATAATTATATGATAACTCTTTATGTTGATTGATATTCATTCTTCAGTGATTTTAGGTTGAAAATAATATTCCATGTTGTCAATTATTTCCAAAACGATCAAAAAACAAAATTTTTCTTCATTGCGCATATTAGAAAAGTGAAAACGACAAAAGCTCTTTGTCATGGAGCACATAAGCATCGCACAAATATTATCAATGACAACATTCCTTCCCAGATTGATGACTCATAATTAGTTTTGCACCTCGCCCTCGCCCCTGACCTTTCTACCTTTAATGGTGTGGGGGGGGGGCGGGTACGAAAAGTGGTTTTACCACCACCACTTGTCATTCCACAGCATTTGGAGCCACCCTCTCTCAAATCCACTTACCACTCATACCCCCCTCCGAAATTCGCCTAACCTGTCTTGATACCGCTCACCTTTCTTGCCTTCACTCTTGCTCTCCCTACATGACACCTAACCCCTCACCTTCTACCAGTTTTCCTGCACATTCCGCAACTTTGGGCCACTTATTACCTGTTATATGCGCTACAAAATCTTTTCGCAATTTTTGGCCATAATTCCTTGTTTCATGTGTTGCGAAATGAATGAGTGGGAAATTTTGAAAGTGCTCGTACCATCAAAGTTGTCCACCTCTGATTCAGATGGGATTCATTGTTGGAATGAAGGGACACATTTTAAAGGTTCTTGACATGTCATTCATCATTCATCCATCACATTTGAATGAGTGGAGCGTCGAATTTTTGGTCATCTTATCAGATCATCATTTCCAAATCGAGTGTTAACTGGCTTAGATGATCTGCATGTAGTTAGTATCATTTTATCCATGAGGCAGGTGTTGGTAACTATTATATTGATCCTTGGTAATTTCACAAATCACCCTGATTTTGCTGCGAATGCTCAACATTTGAACCTGTCTGGCGTGGTAGACCGTGTTTTGATTTTATGATGTTCGTCATGGCTTCTTCAAACAAACTCAGAGGAGGAAAACTTCATCATAGAGAGGACCCATGGCCTGAAGTTATTGCTGAATACCCAGAATTTGATACACCTTTCAAGCGTGTTGGGTGGTTTGAATATGTACACATTCTTACGAATGGTTATCATTTAGGTGTGGCTCTTTCATTCGCTCAGTATTTTAATGGAACAATTGTTATAATAGGAGATTTGAATTTTGAAGTTACAGAGCAGTCTATAGCCGATGTGTGTGGCCTCCCTCTGGATGGGGAGCGTTGGTTCAAGAACCAATTCATTGTTGGAGATTGTAACCAGTTTTTGAAGGATGAATACCAAAATTCTCCTTGGAGCCATGGGATGCCCATGTGCATGTTAAAGCCTGAATGGTCAAATTACATGTTGTTGGTTCAACGACATTTTACAAGATATGGGTGATATTCCAGGTTTTACCTATACCATCTCATATTTTTGTTGCACCTGATTGGGAAACGTAAGAATGTCCCTTACCATTTTTTAAGAAGTCTATCTAAAATGGCAAGAAAAATACAAACCAAATGAGAGAAATCGAGTCCATTAGGGGATATCTTGTACCATCATGGTTTGATCAAGTTGTTGATTCTTCATGATTTAAAGAAAAGTGACAAGACTTGGGAACAATTTCTATTCTTGGGAGGCTTTGAAACCACACTTTCAGTTAAGCAACCGAAGAAAACTAGAAAAAGGAATAGGATTTCGAAGAAGGTAGAGAATTTCTTAGCCAAAACTCAAATGTACCAAGCAGAAGGCTCACAGGCTAAAACATCATATCTGAATAAATCATACAATGAACAACAAGATGAGACTCATACTCCCAATGCTTCAATTTCAAAAAGGGAGTTTGATAATTTGAAGGAACTTCCAAAACCTGTTACTCCTTCAAGATCAATGTGTACTCACTCCAATAAACGAAAGCAAGAAGAAATATTGAAGAGTTCTAAAACTACACCAACAAAACCTTCAATTCCTGCTAAGAAGAAGAGATTGATTACAATAAAAGACAAGACATGTCATGTACAAGAAAAATAAGAGGTTACTCCTACAATCCCCATTACTACAGAAACAAAGACATTTTCTCCAGTGCCTAAGCTAAACCCTAATGATGAGGGAACTAATAAGAAAACCATAGAATCAATACCAGAGATGGATGAAGATGAAGAAATGTTCAGGGTAACCAGAAACAATAAAAGAGGTGAAAGGAAGGAACAAAGAACATGTTATTAGAGGAGACCAAGAACTAGGCCAACTAACAAGTTAAGACTTAAGCATAAAATGATTTTAAATCCATCACTAAAGGATCGTATTATTAATATTACAGATTCACCCCCCAGAAAAGCCTATGGAATCTAAAAAGCACAAGAAGGTTGTGAAGGAGGATAAAATCCAAGAGCCAAAGCCTGTGGCATCTAAGAATCACAAGAAGGTTGTGAAGGAGGATAAAATCCAAGAGCCAAATCCCATGGCATCTAAGAATCACAAAAAGGTCGTGAAGGAGGATAAAATCCAAGAGCCAAAACCTATAAGAAAAGACCCTGAAGAATTTCAAGAGCTTGACAGTGAGATTATTAGCAAAAGAATGATGTTAAAACCTAGAAGACCTGTGCAGGTTCATATATACATTGGTGTTCATCCAGGATCAGTGTCATATGTGTTTTCTCAAGAGCCTCCAGTTCTTGAACAATCAGAGAGTAATATTGAAGGTACAATGAAGCACAAAGGGAAGTAGATTTTGGATTTGCCTTATTCAGACAATGAGAGTTCAGAGTCAGAGACTACTCCAATAGTTTCAACCCAACAATCAATTTCTGTTACAAAGTTGGACATTCTCACGAAGGAAGAATTGAAGTACTTGGATATGTTAGCGAGGCTCATATTTTGCAACTTTTGGATTTTGACATATCATGTTTTGAAATAGAAATCAAATGAAGACATGTTGATTTGTTTTAAGTTTTAAATATTTTGTAATAAGTTTGTAATTAGTGATTTTTACTCTTTTAGTGGTAAAAATCAAAGATAGTGTTATAAACTCATTCCATGTCATATGATTTCTAAATGAGATCAAATCCCTATTTTGATGGATCATTAATTAGGTATTTTCCAGAAATATCTAGAGACAGTTAAAGAAGGGATTTGATCCCCTACTCTGTAGGGTCTGAATGTAATGAGATATTATAAAGGATAGAATGCAATAAGGCATAAGGGTTGGGACCTTTTTGAAGGATGGAACTAATATTGTAGAAGAGCTCACAGAGTGTAAGGTAGCTAGAGAGGTAGTGGGGGGGGCCAGAGGGCCCATAGTAATAATAGTGGATGCCATTCAATGTAAGGTGGACTAAGTCCACTATATTATTAAATAAGGTCCATTATGGTAGTTAGATATAATAAATGTAAGATGACTTCTTATAAGGTTCTACTTCTAGAAGATTCCTCCTCTAGAATGTTCTTAGGTGATAGTAGCACTATATAAAGGGGTTCAAGCAATGCAATGGGACATGAAGAGAATTATTGTATTTGGAGCGGTAGCTCAATAGGAGGATGCCCCCTTGAAGAGGTAAGTGAACATGAGAGGATCCCTTCCATAATAAGATCAATTGTATGTTGTTTCCCTACCTCAAGGGTTTGGTAATAATAAAGTGTGGTTTCTTCTATATTGCTTTGTGAATCTATTGTCTATTCAATATTTGTGGTGATTATATTTTTAGATCTATTCAGGTTCTTAACAAGTGGTATCAGAGCACTTTCCTTGGTAGACATTGTGGGCAAATATTTTTTATTTTTGCAGTTTTTTTTTCGGAGAATTAAAAAGAGGGCTGCGACATTCCATAAATTTTTGGTATATTTCTGTGCAAAATTTGCAGAAACAGGTTGTGTATCTGAGTTCCTCTCAGAAAAACACCCAAGTTAAAAAAGAAAAAAATCATCTGAAATGGAGTCTGGGAAGTCAAGATATTGAAGTTTTAAAATCTGTAATTTTTCAGGGTTTTTTCCGTAGACGACGACGCGATTTATTTTATTCCTGTAGTAGCTGGAGGTCGAATTTTCCCAAAAAAAGTTACAGATCTGAGTTCCTCTCACAATTTCACCCATTTTCAAAAAAAAAATCAGCTAAACGGAGTCCGGGAAGTGAAGTTATGAGCATTTTAAATTCAATAGTTTTTTAGGGTTTTTCCAGAAAAAGCCGTGATTTTCTGCCGTAAGTTATTGTTCTATTTTTGGGTTTTTTCGTGACGGTTGTGGGGCCGAAGAGTTCATAGGGTGTTCAGATGATTATTTCCTCTCAAACCCTCAAATAAATTCTTGAAGCATTCAAATCTCAATTGTATGACACATTGGATGCTAGATTGCATGACCTTGCAGATGGCCTCAATGATAGTTTTCGTAGTATTCAAGATCCATTTGATAGCATGCAAGAGATATTTCTTATGGAAGACATCAGGGATGAATATAATCAAGAAATGTATGCTTGGCATGATTTTGAGGCCGATTGTGATGATTGGTATATGGATAGTTGTCATTTCTAGGATGACAACCACTTTCATATTTTAATTGATGACTCTACTCCACCTTCTGTAGAGAACATCAATGTCCCACATCAGGAGCTAGTTACCATCATCCAACCTGCATATTCTACAATGGTATTGTTCCTTCCAGACTCATCTTTGATCATCTCCCACTACGTGGATGGATATTCTTATTTGGATCCACGTGATAAGTGTCAGTATTGGGAGCATCATTTTCAGTTGGTTATTGGGTGTCGATATCTTCTATGCGGGGTTCAAATGAGAAATTGGACATGGGACCCTGGTTTACAATGGCGGTTGGACTACTTGAGCATGGTGGCTACCATTTATCAATGGGACCCTAGTTCTCTAGTCTACTTCAGCACTATGGTCCACACATAGCCTTGGGACCATGATATATGGTTGTACATCAAGCGTTGAGGACAATGCTTTCATAAGGGGGATAGAATGTAAGGTAGCTAGAGAGGTAGTGGGGGGGCCCACTACTAGAGGGCCCATAGTGATAATAGTAGAGGCCATTCAATGTTAGGTGGACTAGGTCCACTATATTATTAAATAAGGCCCACTATGGTAGTTAGATATAATAAATGGGTAGTTAGATATAATAAGTGTAAGAGGACTTCTTAGAAGGTTCTACTTTTAGAATATTCCTCCTCTAGAATGTTTTTAGGTGATGGTAGTACTATATAAAGGGGTTCGAGCAATGCAATGAGATATGAAGAGAATTATTGTATTTGGAGCGGTAGCTCAATAAGAGGATTCCCCCTCGAAGAGGCAAGTGAACAGGAGAGGATCCCTTCCATAATAGGATACATTGTATGGTGTTTCCCTACCTCAAGGGTTTCTATAATAAAGTTGTGGTTTTCTATATTGTTCTCTGAGTATTTGTGGTATTTCTATATGCAATTATTTGGTTCTTAACACAGAGCCTCCATTTTTTAAACTTTAGTAATACAGTTGAGGCATTTACAGGATTCTTGTGTCATTTATGTTGGTGAAGTACATCTGCCTTTGTTTATGTTTTTCCTTTCTTTGTTATAATTTTATGTGTTTCCAATCTGAATTATTCAATAGAAGATTGAAGCACAAAATTTGTTTTGATGTACACTCTGTTCCTGGATTTGGATAATTTCAATGTTTTCTGCTTGAGGGTTAGTTCTAGAATTCTTAATTGCTCTGGTATAATCTGATCCCCTCACCTTTCTTTTCAAATCACTCATCAATCTTAAGAATCCAACATAAGTACATATCCTGCCCTGTAAGGTCTCTTGTACAACCTGCCTTGATTGAACACAGACTCTTTGAATCCATTTCCCAATGGCCCTCCCTTGATGTTCAAACCAAACAATTTAAAAACCAAACCATGCACTATCATAACTAGCCTAAAATTCCCAGCAAACAAAGCTAAATCTTACAAAGAGATCCCTCTCTGAGTCTAGGAGGGCTAGATCCTAGAATCCAAAGTGGTTGAAATAGTTACCTCTTTTCATTTCTTTCTCAACCTAAGAAATTACAGAGTGCTAGCATTTTGGAAACTCCACTGGGGAACGAAAAGTTTCAGTTTCTCCAGGAAAGAGTATCAAGTTTTAGATCTGATTACTAATGGTGGATAGTGATCAGACATAGGAAGGCTGAAATCATCCACCTGACGATTCCATTCTCAGTGATACCCAGATGAAAGAATATCACGACGACTCCACATATCATAAAATCAATTGGAAGGTGATTACACTGTCAGAAAGATTCATTTATTGAAGAATTCATTAATGACTCCACTGGGCTAATGAAGAAATCAGATGTGTATACTATCATTTCGAGGTATTCGCGCTTTTGATTTTTCACAAATTTATGGTTTTTTTAATATTTTACCCAAAGATACATATTATCTAATCAATGGTCCTAAATTTAATCGAGAGGATTTAGGCTTGACTTTAGAGCATATATCAAATTTCCGGAATTTTACTGAACTCCTTAGAGTCAAGCATGAAGATGTCTTCATCGAATTGTTTTACGATTCGCTCCAAGGGAAGTGTAGAAGTTGGGCTGATAGCTTACCCCCTAAATCCATAAGGTCTATATTAGGTTTTTGGGTTGTCTTCTTGGAAACATGGATGGAAAAACCAGAGTTAGTAGCATATCCTGTTTCTGTTGAGGGTTTTAAAGAATATTTTGACATGTTTGATGATGATCAAATTGAAGAAGCTTTCTCAAAAAAAATTCCCATGTATTTGAAGTCGTGTTGATGTTCTTATAAAGATAAGCTCAATTTATTAGAAGAGTTTGTGGAAAAAATTGAGAATGATCTTGAGACCTTAGAGGGTGAAATTTAGTCCCAAGGCTTTCATTGTCAAATTTTGTCCTTTGAAGATCCTTTTCAACTTCCTTTTGATGTCAAGGTTGAGGAAAATATCAAGAAAATGGTTGATTGTTCATGTGAAAAACTTCTACGTAAAGACATAGAACATGAAACAACCATAGATCAAGAAAAAAAATTTGTTGATAAACAAACAATGTTTTTTCATATCATTGAAGATCCTCTTGCAATCATGTTAGAATCCACGATGAAGATGAGTTTTGAAATGTTCATAAACTATTGAGATAGTTTCATATGGCGGTATAAATAGTCATATTTTCAGTTTTTCTTTTTACTCATAGGAGCTGAAAGCGAGCAACAATTAAGAATCCATTTGCTTGATTGGTCTCACTGGAAGCTTGAGATCACTTGATTCAACGTTGGTTTTCATCAAGTAGGGTAGGATCATTTGTATATAAATAAGCTTAAGGATAAAACATTGTTGTCATTTTCAACTTTAGACTTTAGCACATATGCTTTTAAATTTTAGCAACTATTGGTTTTCAATTTCAACTTTCAGTTTGCATTGGTTTCGGTTTAAGGTCACAGGTCAGAGCAAGTTGTAGTCTTTGATTTTGGGAACAACCCAATGGACAAGGCACTAATCTGCAAATTTGAAAATATGATATTCTTGACACCTCCTTGGGAGCTGCCATCCCCGGCTGGAGCCTATGTTAGGATCATATAATTATAGGATAACTCTTTATGTTGGTTGATATTCATTCTTCAGTGATTTTGGGTTGAAAATAATA
>JASDQU010100462.1:241430-253478 GCA_032191745.1 Picea mariana | reverse complement strand
GGAGACTCCTTCTAGTTCTAGCTGGAGAAATAGGACGTTGGTGCTTCCAATGAATGTACTCTTTGATCAATAAGAAAATAATTATGTGGTTTTCTCCCGCATTGGGTTTCCATGTAAAATTGTGGTGTACTATGTCTATGTGATGTTTATGAATTGAATTATGGTATTGATGACATATTAAATGCTCATGATATTTACTAGAGGTTTTATATTGTGATTAAAATTACTATTGTTCTCGTACTGATTCACCCCCCCTCTCATTATTACAACATAGGTGGAAAATAAGGGTGCCAATATGGGTGGGTGGGTCCACAAGAAAAAAAGTTCGAGAAGTGATAGGTACCACGATGATTAGGGTGAAGGGAGGAACCGAATGGGATAGGTCATGTTGTAACAATATTGAAATTTTGGCTTTCGATAACTTAGGAGAGAAAAAAATTGTAGTGTTTAACTATCAAAAGTGTAGATATGAGAAAACGACCATCTGTCTATCACGCACATCACTGAATCTTCTATATCTGTCATCTTCAGTCAAATAACGCCGAAATCAGCCCCAAATTCCACAGCAATATAATAGTCACAAGCCAACTCACGAAAAATCCAAAGACAGGTTTCACGTGAGAATCAAAGAAATGTACCATATGTTCAACCATTGAGTCACAAGGAGAATGAATGGAAGAATTGGCAGTGGAACAACCGCATACACTGAGCATTAAGCCGCATGGAGACAAATCTCACGAGTCCAAGTTTTTTGTCGTCGGAGATTTGGCCGACGTAGATATTTTAATAACTACAACCTCGATCCTCGAATTCACTAAAGTATTAAAGGATAAGTCGGGTCAAATAAAGATTAAGAAAGATTAACGTTAATAAATCTCATCACAATTTCGTGATTCGAGATTTCTCGCATCAAGTATTATCGAAGTCCCGACACTTAAATATATGAAAGGTTAAAGATTAATTTCTAATCATGATTAATTAAGAGATTAAAACAAATGATTATCATATAATTAATCCCATCGTGATTTCACGATTCGGGATTCTTTGCATGTCATAACTCTTGAGGACATGATACCTGAAACCCGAAGGACCGAAAGAGTGCAATGTAAAAGCCGAAATCTATTTCGGGGATTTGACTATCGGGGATTTGGCCGACGTGGAAATTTTAATAACCACTTCTTCGTTTCCCCAAATCCCGAAAACCCGAAATCGGGACTCCAGTCATATGCAAAACTACTTTAGAAAAACACAATTTTCTCAGCCGTGGAGAGGTTTTTTTCCGCATTCGAATAGTCGATCGACATCTAAATATCCTAATCTATCCAGTGGTATCTTCATAATTTAATTTTGAGCTTGGTAAGGCAGTCAAAAGTCCCCTGCAATATGAGGTTCATTTTCAGAAATGTGGTGTTTTTTACTGTGTTGAGTCATCATTTTCAAATGAGGATTATGAGCGACTAGAGTATCATTTTGAGAAATGGTTGGAGCATTTTGTGCCTAACACATCATATATCATTAGCCTCTTTCATTTTTCCTACAGTTTGCACATATTGGGAGAATCAAATCCATCTCCGAGCCCTAATTTTCGGATTTCATATTTTCCTGTTTTGACACATGTTTGTTAAATGCAGATTTGGGGAAAATGAAAAGGGGTCTTAGGGAGCTGGGAGAGGTTTTTGCTCAGAATAAATGGATTCACAAAACCCTCTTTCATTTTATACACAACTTTCATGATTCAATAGATACAGAGCCATAACCGCAACCCTAGTTTTCGGCAGTTTCGCCCATTTTCTATGGCAGAAAGTTTCAAAATTGGTTGTAATTGTTGTTATCTTTTAGATTAGAGAGGATTTCGACCTCAATACATATATGAGACATATTTGTAAAATAAAATGGGGGAAAGACACATGAGTATTACTTCTGGGCTGTAGCTTTCATTTTCAGTTTAATAAAAGATTACAAAATCATGTTTTTTCCATATCAGAGATTCCTGTGATGTTGCTTGCAGAGTTTGTCCATTTTCTTAGTTTCAATATCACTACATATATATTTTCTTCTCAATTTGTAACTGTTTTGTAATAGAATTCATCCTCTGTTAGAATCTCTATTGAAGAATGGTTATAGGTTGTTTCTTGCAGAGATCAAGGTTCAGAATTCATCCTTTGCTAGATGCTCTGTCCTAACCATCTCTTTCCACTGATTTGTGCTTGGAATTAACTCATTGCTAAGTTCTCCTTGTGTATTGATATGTTTTTATATTTATTTTGCTGCAATACTTGTATAAATCTTTCTCTTTGTAATCAGCTTCTATCTCGCCTCTACTCCATGGATTTCCATTGCCGAAACACTCTTGCTATTTGCTTGATCATTTGACTCCATGCCCAATGGACTACCTCCCGGTCCAACCCATCAACCCTAAAAACCTCAAAACTTTATGTTACCCACAGATCTTCCCGTTGTTAAGATTATTGGATATCCTATCGTGACATATATTCGAGAGATCCCTCTCGGTTTGGAAGGGGAAGATTCTAATCAAAAGTGGTTCGTGGTTATCTCGGAATTTACTTGCACGCAAATCAAATCAAGTTCTGAGTGATAACCTATTTTTTCATTTAAAATGTGCTAAGGTTTGGCTCTATTATAGCCTAGAACCAACTCTTGCAACAACATTTTCTGGCGTCGTTGTCGGGGATAGAGGAAAGAAGTTATCTTCCCTTGGATATGAAAAAAAGTTCAGATCTATTTCTTGATGGTGAACAAGGGATAGGCATTCAATTGGTTGTGATCACCTGGAGACTCCTTGGTTCAAAGACTCTACATGATTCACTGGCGACTCCACTGGTTTAAAAATGTGGGATTTGTTCGCCGCTTGGATTGCTGCAAGGTTTTCTCCTCTGGAATTTGCAAATGTTTATGGTTTTCCAAACACTGTTCCAGACATTAAAGTTTGGGAAGATGTCCTTCCTAAATTTGGAGAATATGAGGATGACAATCCCGCCCAACACTTGTTTGAATTCCACAAGCTCGTGGATGAATTAAATATACATCATGAAGATGTCCTCATGAAACTGTTTATGTTTTCGTTGGAAAGAGATGCTAGACTCTAGTATAAATATTTACCTCATTCCAGTATTCTCTCATTGAAAGATTTTCACATACTTTTTCATCAACATTGTAAAAGAATCTATTCAGCTGAAATACTTTTTGAAGATTGATGTAATATAAAATTCATAAGACAAACAGATCAAACACATCTTCTTGAAGGAATATCAGAAATTTCTGAAGTAGATGAAGATAATCAGTATGAAGAAGAGTTGGCTGATAAAAATGTAGGATATGATAGCTCTTGTGATCACATTCAAGAAGAAGATATTCATCATCATGGTCAACATGTAGAAGAGAAAGAAAACAATAGTTGCTTGATCCAGAAATTGCATAGACCACCTCTTCCTTTAACAGAAGAAGAGATAGATCTGCTCTTGAATAGTCATGTTGCAACCCCTACTTACATAGATTTGCAACATTCACATAGTCCTGAACATGTGAGTGAAACTTATTCTATTATTGAAAATGAAAATCTAAGTTTAAATCATGACAGCCATGGAACTTTAGAGGAAGTTAGTAAACCAATTTATGATGATGATTTCCAGCCAGAGAATCATCTTGTAGGCATTGTTTTGTTTCATGAAGAAGATAGGGTTGTCATGTTTAATAACCTTGAAGAATGTTTGTTGTTCGAAGATGCTTTTGACTATGATTTGGAGGAGTGTGGATCTGAGATATATAGCTTCACAGTTGATATTCCTAGCATTTTGACTGATGACACTCTTGATTTATCTGATGAACCTGTTTATGATGAAAATCTAGAAGAATAATAAGAGTAGATATATTTTTCATCACACATGAAAATTTACAACAGTCCTCCTTTGTTTGATGAATGTGATGAAAGTGTTTCTGAAGATGATGAGTAGCAAGAAACTTTGGTTCAACAGGAAAGCAATCAACAACATCATGAAAGAGATCAGCCTATGTATGATAGCTACCAAGAAGATATTTGGACATCAGATGAAGGAAATAAGGAGGGGTTATTGAAACAATTGATCTCTCCTCCCTGTTTAGCAACCATTGATCAACAGACCAGTAAGTTTCAATGTGACATTTTTGCACCAGTGGAAGAAAAAATCAGCAGTGGACAAAGTGCGCAAAAACATTTCAGACAGCTTGCCCAACATGAGGAAGTATGGATTAATTGTGAAAGTGGTATATCTCTTCCCTTCTACAATCTAGTCGCAGTTTATATGGAGTCAAAATGGGGGATTGAATTTTTTATTTCCAACTTCTTGAAGTCTGAATTTCAAAACTGTAAGTACCTGCTCCCAGGGCATGTTTTGAAATTTGCAGTTGCTCCTGTCATCCTTTTGCTCAAAGATGGAAGTATAATTAAGTTTGTTAGTCGGATACTCGCTTGGTTGATTTGGAAGTTTTCCTATACTTGAACAAAGCAGTGTTATCGGTTAGATTAGGTGATGTATATAAATAAGATTGAATTTGAGCACTAGAGTACAAAAGTGGTTTCCAATATGTTTCCGGTTTAGTTTGGAATCCAGTATGGTTTTGTTTAAAGCATTACGACTCCATAGCCCAATGAATGCATAAGCGGCTTTTTCTTTCGGAACGCTGCAAGTAAAGCGACAGAGTTCAGAGTTTGATAAGGATGATTTTTGGTCGCACAATGGATGAAGGCACGTGGTCTACTATTCTTGGCACTTTGCAGGAAATCACCATCCCTAGATGGAGCCTCTATTGTAACAATATTGAAATTTTGGCTTTTGGTAACTTAGGAGAGAAAAAAATTGTAGTGTTTAACTACCGAAAGTGTAGATATGAGAAAACGATCATCTGCCTGTCACGTGCATCACTGAATGTTCTCTACCTGTCATCTTCAGTCAAATAACACCGAAATCAGCCCCAAATGCCACAGCAGTATAACAGTCACAAGCCAACTCACGAAAAATCCAAAGACAGGGTTCACATGAGAATCAAAGAAATGTACCATATGTTCAAGCGTTGAGTCACAAGGAGAATGAATGAAAGCATTGGCAGTGGAATGACCGCATACACTGAGCATTAAGCCACATGGAGAAAAAAATCACGAGTCCAGGTTTTTTGTCGTCGGAGATTTGGCCAATGTAGATATTTTAATAACTACAACCCCGATCCCCGAATTCACTAAAGTATTAAAGGATAAGTCGGGTCAAATAAAGATTAAGAAAGATTAACGTTAATAAATCTCATCGCAACTTCACGATTCGGGATTTCTCGCGTCAAGTATTATCGAAGTCTCGACACTTAAATCCATGAAAGGTTAAATATTAATTGCTAAGAGTAATTAGTTAAGAGATTAAAACAAATGATTATCATCTAATTAATCCCATCACAATTTTGCGATTCGGGATTCCTTGCATGTCATAACTCTTGAGGACATGATACCCAAAACCTGAAGGCCCGAAAGAGTGCAATGTAAAAGCCAAAATATATTTTGGGGATTTGACCATCAGGGATTTGGCCGACGTGGAAATTTTAATAACCATTGCTTCATTTCCCCGAATCCTGAAAACCCGAAATTGAGACTCTAGTCATATGCAAAACTGCTTTAGAAAAACACAATTTTCTCAGCCGTGGAGAGGTTGTTTTTCGCGTTCAAATAGTTGATCGACATCTAAAAATCCTAATATGTCCAGTGGTGTCTTTAGAATTTCATTTTGATCTTGTTAATGTAGTCAAAAGTCCCCCACAATATGAGGTTCGTTTTCAAAAATGTGGCGTTTTTTACTATGTTGAGTCATCATTTTCAAATGAGGATTCTGAGCGACTGGAGTATAATTTTGAGAAAAGGTTGGAGGATTTTGTGCCTAACACATTAGAGATCATTAGCCTCTTTCAATTTTCCTATAGGTGTCACATATTGGGATAATTGAATCCATCTCCAAGCCCTAATTTTCAGATTTCATATTTTCCTGTTTTGACACATGTTTGTTAAATGCAGATTTGGGGAAAATGAAAATGGGTCTTAGGGAACTGAGAGAGGTTTTTGCTCAAAATAAATGGATTCACAAACCATCTTTCATTTTATACACAGTTGTCGCGATTCAAGAGATACAGAGCCATAATCGCAACCCTAGTTTTTGGCAGTTTTGCCCATTTTCTATGGCAAAAAGTTTCAAGAATTGGTTGTAACTGTTGTTATCTTTTAGATTAGAGAGGATTTCGACCTCAATACATATATGAGGAATATTTGTAAAAGAAAAGGGGGGAAAGACATAGGAGTAGTACTTCTAGGATGTATCTTTCATTTTCAGTTTAATAAAAGATTACAGAATAATGTTTTATCCATATCAGAGATTCATGTGATGTTGCTTGCAGAGTTTGTCAAATGTTTTATCCATATCAGAGATTCATGTGATGTTGATTGTAGAGTTTGTCCATTTTCTTAGTTTCAATATCACTCCATCTATATTTTCTTCTTCATTTGTAACTATTTTGTAATAGAATTCATCCTTTGTTAGATGCTCTGTTGCAGAATGGTTATAGGTTGTTTCTTGCAGAGATCAAGGTTTAGATATCATCCTTTGCTAGATGCTTTGTCCCAGCCATCTCTTTCCACTAATTTGTGCTTGGAATTCACTCATCGCTAAGGGATCCTTGTGTATTGATATGTTTTCTCTTTATTCTGTGGCCATACTTTTATAAATCTTTCTCTTTGTAATCAGCTTCTATCTTGCCTCTGCTCCATGGATTTCCATTTCCGAAACACTCTTGCTATTTGATTGATCATTTGACTCCATGCCCAATAGACTACCTCCCGGTCCAACCCATCAACCCTAAAAATCTCAAAGCTTTCTATTGCCCACAGATCTACCCGTTGTTAAGATTATTGGATATCCTATCGTTACATATATTTGAGAGATCCCTCTTGGGTTGCAAGGGGAAACTTCTAATCAAAATTGGTTCATGGTTATCTCGGAATTTACCTGCATGCAACCCAAATCAAGTTCTGAGTGATAACTTATTTTTTCATTTAAAATGTGCTAAGGCTGGGCTCTATTACAGCCTAGAACCAACTCTTGTGACAACAGGTCCCAAATAAGGGTTTTGGTGGGGCCACTATAATATTTTTTTGTTTACTCCTATAGAGTTATACTCCAACCTAAAGAATATTGTAGTGACGAAATGTCCAATTTGTTAACAGGGAAAATTGTGTAGGAATTTCGCAACCAAGATGTAGGAAGAAGGGTTGCATGGAAAAGTTTCTCTTATGTTTCTATTCTAAGTGGTTATGTTCCCAAGGGTTAGGTATTTTATGGTTCCTACAGACAAGGGTTTTCCCTGTGCTATTTCTCTCTAATATAGGTGCAGGTCGAATTGTAGTACTTGGCCAAATATGTAACACACCCAACCCCTTAAATAACCTTTTAAGGGATGGGGCATCAAAATTTCAATTTCCTTAATCATCTTGGGTCCTCTTTCCGGGATTCCTATCCTCTTCTACTCATCAAGAGATTTCCAACACTGCTACCATGCTCAAATCCGAGCTCTGGACTTCAAGTTATGCCCTTCCAAAACTCTCTGGGCATTATTGGTCAAGGACCACGTAGGACCCATGTGGATTCGTCTCATCCGCACCATCCCAAGTCTTTTTGACACCCCGTAGTTTCCCAACAATCCTGCATCTATGGTGGAAATCCATTCACCGTTAAATCCAACAGTAGATATCTACTCTTGTTTAACACACAGGCTAAAGGACTTCGATGTTCGGCACTTCGACACTGAGCACTCCTTTATTTTTATACCCACATATCCTCTGAAGTCTCGAATCCCCAAAATTCTACGACGTAGATCCAAACTTCGGCCCTTTTGGGAGCATATACTCTAACATCCTAAACCTCTCATAGACTCTACCACGTAGCTTTGGCCTTCGACCTTTTTGGCTTATCTAAGATGATACACCCCAAACCTCTAGAGTCTCGAATTCCTGGACTCCCGAAGGGCCCACACTTACATGTGGCGATGCATTAACGCAAAGGTAAGGACAGGTAAGTCCCAAATACTACACATTCCAATAGTCCAAACGAATATGTGCCAAGGGGGGGGTGACACGTGACAAGGTGGAGATGACACATGGCCCCATCCCTGGGTGACATGTGTCACATTCTAATGGGTGCACAGGGTCTGTAAAAAGTACAAATCCAGGTGACATGTGGCATGTCAAACATGGGTCTATGTCACCCTAGGTGATGTCAATGCGCCACATCACTCTGGGGTTGAAATCCTCTAAAAGTATTCTAGCTCTCCTACCTGCAAGGTAACCCGGATCTCAAAAGTATGAAGTCCCGTCGATGACCTCCCAACACCCCTTATATCCTATAGTCAAGATGTGTTCACGTAGACCCACAGATCTGTAGCCTTCATTTCTTCGCAACTTCGTCGTTCAAGGGTTTCGTGGTGTAATTTCCATTTTACTCTTGGAGTAGGTCCATGTCGGACTAACCACAACCTAGATCCAATGGTCATGAAAGGTCTTGAGGCTTCCTTGGATCAATGGTCCTCATCGCTTCACAAGTTCGACGTTCGAGGGTTTCTCTCGTTTAATGCTCCTTTTCCTCTAGAGTGGGTCAATGTCGTACTGACCCCAGTCTAGATCCAACAACCTAGAGATATCCCAAAGCATCCTTAGATCGATGGTCCGCATTGTGTCGTGAGTTCGACATTCGGGGGTTCTAACTATTTAACCCCCTTTTTCCCTCGATGTAGGACTTTGTCAAAGAGTTATACACTAATCTTCCCACTAGTTGATCAGATGGCTGGAAGAGGTTGTCTTTGCACTCCATGGATCAATGACTCACATTTCTAACTCCAGGGTCCCTAGGTTTCTATGTTAGGCCACTCCTAGAGGGACACCTGTCAACTCAAAACACATTGGCATGATGCATGGCACATGCCTCGGGTCAGCGACGTATATTTTACCATGTCAGAAGTCCACCTCACATGGAAACACCTTCGCTTGACATGTGGACCCCCACAATATCTCAACGTGATACACGTGTCCCCACAATAAGATGGTTGAGAGGGGTCCTGAAGGATCCCTATATCGACGATCCACATTACTTCACGACTTCGAAATTCAGGGGCTTTGGTGTTACAACGCTTTTGTTCTCTCGAAGTGGTCAACGTCAGACTAAACACGTCATAGATCCAATGGATAGGCAATATCCTGAATACCCTTAGATCTACAGTTCACGTTACTTCGTGTCCGATGAGTGGAATGGGGTTTAATGGTGGGACATCTCTCATGGTCACAGTTAAGAAACTACTAGATGTCAATCATCCTCACTAGTAACCGCACCAGTAGGTTGCGTTCGGGTGGTTTCGAAGGTCACAAGGTCATAGCATCCCAGAGCTCCGAACTCTCGGAGTTCTGAAGCCAAAATAGCTTAGCTCCTTTCAGAACTAGCGAAGGGTTCCAAGGTCCCAGTCACATGGAACCTTATCGAGTTCCAGAGGCTACACTCATCACTCTGAGCCAAGATTTGATCAAGTTTGGGGGAACGAACCCATGTTTTATTATGTACTTCATGTCTCCTCTTCCCTTCGATAAGGGTAATGGGCCATGGTTTTCATAGGCTCTGTGCACCCTCGTACTACCTCTCCTAAGCTTAGCAGACCCTTTCTCCAGGAGACCCAAAACAACTGGAAGTATGGACATACATGCATGAAATTGTGCCTATGGTCAACAAAATCATAGCTTAATTCCTCTAATTTGAGCCACCATAGGGTTAAATCATTTATGTGTACAATTGATGTTTCAAACCCTATAGTTCCTTCCTTTCTTGAATAAACAATCAAGCAAAATAAAGAAAACCAGTTAAATCATCAAACGAACATGCATATCCCTGAAATGTTCACAGGATATTCAATATTAATTTTACAGTTACAATTCAATTTCACAGGGTAAGAGAATGTTTAGCTATTACAAGTGGCATCCATCCTACTGATTGTGGGCGTTCGCCTCTCCACCCAACTATATTCTTAGAGGCATTCTCCAACCAACCCCGTGCCAAGCCATGATGTCACTAGGGAAATTATGCAAATTATCAGAGATCCTTTCTTCGTCACAACCTTTGCAAGGTTTATCAGATGCTCCCTCGGCATCAATCTTGTGACCTTCTTCTTAGGTTAGGTTTTATGGGTTCTCTCAAATAACGAGAGCGACTTCTTGCTTTCTTTATTCATCTTTATCTCTGCATATCTGGGTCAAACACCCCTATGTGTCTCCTTCTTTGTATCCTTCTTGTGTATTCTTGCATGCCTTTTCCCTCCCTAGGAAGTTTCTGGATCTTTCCTATTCCTTCTGTCAAAAGAAACTCGGGTTGATCTGAGCCTGCAGGAAAACTGCACTCTGTGGTACTTCGAGCTGACAGTTTCCTATCTCTTCAACAAGACCCTCCATGATTCCATTCATTGGGGTGGTTGATTGTTCAACCACTAGTCCTTTCCTCATTAACTGATTTCTCCTTGGGATCAGGATGAGGCTTATTATTTCAGCAAGGAGAATTTGGGTCATTTTGACATAGTGAACCCTCTCTATTGTTTCCTCACTCTTTCCTCTAGTGATATCATGGCTAGTACTTCAATGCTTCACCCCCACATTCATTCATTGGAAATATAAAAAATAATATATTTACATTGTTCCCATGCCATAGCATGGTGATCATAATTAATGATTAATTAAAAGTTGGGTGAAACAGGGGTGTTACAATCCCCTCCCCCTTAAAGGAACACCATCATCGGTGTTCTTTCTTAGTAACACTTGTCATGTCTTTATCATTCAACTACTTTAGAAATATTGATCCTCTTTCTTGGTCAGGTCCTTTCCAGAATATTGGCCTTTGTCGCCTACCTTCGATAATCTTGGAAAACAAGCATATTTATCACAATTACATATCAAAACAATTTTATTGTTGTGCAAAATTTAAGAGGAAAATTCTATAATCTAGCACAATACTTATTTGTGCAGTTCATGGTTGCATCCATATGGATGTCTTGTTATCTCAACTCATTTTTTTTCCTTGGCATACCCATTGTGTGCATGACCCCAATCAATAGTTTATAAGAATTATCATAGTCTCCTCTTCCTTGCATTCACTCACCCTCCAAGCTCAGGCTTAGGCTCAGGCATCCCCTTCTATGCTATACAGTCCCTCGAGCGATCCATCTTTCCTTGCCAAGGATTTCTCACACATGAAGACTTATAAAGAATTCATTGATCCTTACAGTCAAGGCATCCCTCAGACTTTCTCAGTTGAGGTGTCCCTCCAGCTTGTGTTACCACAACAGAATATATTCTAGGGCGATCATGGCTTACCACGGGGTTCTCATGTCTCAACATTAGCCTATTTCATGCTTTCCGGATTGACATCCTTCACATGTCCTTCCCAGAAATATTTTTTTCATCTCACTTGTATCACAGTTATACAAAAATTATGAGAGAGTATCATCAATTTCAAATTCAAAATTTTCTTGCAAATCTGTCACCCACAGATTTCCAATTTCCACATTTATTTTCAGATATGTTCCGCACAGGAACCAGATTCACAAGTATGGGACCTTCCTTCCCATAGAATTATTTCTCAGTAGGTGATTGGTCTTCATCATGGGATTGCAGTACTACCATTTCCAAGACCCATTTCTCCTTATCGATTTACAAATTTCAACATTCCTCAGTCAAACAAAGTTGTTAGTTTTCATGCACATTATATTTTCAAAACTATGCACAATAATAGTCCAAGTCATTTTCATCTATTCAAGAGTACAAGGTGAAAGGAAATATCATTATTTACGTATACATCCTTTCAAAACACTAAATTTTCCCAATGCAAATTTTAATTGTGAAATGACCTTAATCCATGTGACAATATTCTTGGCTACAGTCATACCCAATGTTCCCTTACATTGGGTTTAAGTTTTCCATGCTTATGGAAAGAACCTTGT
>JASDQU010100462.1:203155-221880 GCA_032191745.1 Picea mariana | reverse complement strand
CCCCTAAATGGGTCTGCGTCCAACATGCCCCCAACACTGACATGTGGCTCGTCCCGAGCCACCTATGCTTTGTGCACTTCTTCAATAGTTCTTGCAAGAGTATGGAACATGTATGTGAGTTCCCTTGCGTCAGCCTGTGTGGTCTTTTCTTTGAGCATATCTAACACTTTCACTGTGATATACTCGTTGATCATTTATGTGCACTCTACCTATGTTTTCTCCATGTTATTGTTTTCCTCCTCGGCCTACACAATGACCTCCGTTGTTATCTCTTGGAGTGGTTCCATTTGAGATTGTCGATCCTTCTTCTGTGTCTGCATAGATATTATCTCTACTTGCATATTCTTCATGTCTTGTATTACTTTGAGGCGCTCAATGATCTTCATCATTTTCTTCCTCTTCTTGAGGTCCTAGATAGATGCACTTATCTTTTCCTCTTCTTGGTCCCAATGCTGGACCTGTTGATCTTCCTCCAGCTTTGTCCATAGTTGTATTGCTCTATCAAACAAGTCGACTGCTGTGTTGACTCGTTGCTCCTTTTCATCCATCTGTCCGTCCGCTTCCTACTTCCTTTGTTCCTTCACCTCTGAGGGATTGGTAGGAATGAGTTGTTCCTAGAGGTTCTCGATCTCCTATCTGTATCGATCAATTGTTTTCACAATCTGATCAATTTTCTGCATTGTCATGGGCCCTACTATTTGCTCGCTTTTTGGAATTCTATCATAGGCTACAACCACTCCCTTATCAAGCCTATCCATGTGATATTTCTCATCTTTGGTATTGATATTGACTTGCTCGAGCACCAACTCCAACTCCTCTTTGTTGTCCTTTGTATGTTGAAACTTTTTTATGTTTGTTCGTGCGCACAACTGCACCTCCTGAATGACAATGACTTGTAGTTTGTATAGTTCCTTGGTTGGTATCTGCCCCAGTACCAACTGTATCTGCACCAGATATTTCAAGGGTGTCTGGCCTATAGTCTCATCCATGCGCAGCATGCTGGGTGTAACGTGGAAAGTCGGGCTTGCCTGTATGATCGTCTAGATCCTCCCATGTTCGCTTGGCACAGCCTCGGCTCCTACTTCTAATGTTGTGGGGAATGGATCAGTTCCTCTGTCCACCCACTGCACTTCTCTGATCTTCTATAGGACCTGCCTTATCTCGACCATCTCATCTTAAATTCGATCCCTTTGGTGTTGGGCATATTCAAACTCCTTGACTTCCCAGTCGTGGACTCTTTCGTCCATGAGGTCCACGTCGTCCTCGGTGATTGTATATTCTGGTGGCTTCTTATGCACCTTGGACTTTTTACGCACACCCCCAGTGTGTATGATCAGCCTCTTGGTCTGGCCTTGTTCCTGTTGGGTAGCACTTGATGTGGTTCCTTGTGTTGTTTCAACCCCTTTTTCCTATTCTTTCGATGCCTGGGTGGTGTCCTTTTTCCCGGACTAAGTACCTTTCTTTGGCACACCCCCTTTATTTTGTTGTGTCATCTTCTAACTTGGGTTTGGATTGTTGGGCACAGCTTTATCCCCGGTAGGTGTCTGATCTTTCCCTACATTAACCTCCTTATCTTTGGGCATCTCGTGAGTCAGAACTGGAACTCTCCATTCATATTTCCAATCCTAGATGGCCATCTCTAAGTCCTCTTCCTTGACGCAGTATCGTAGTTGTATCCATTCCTTCTCAGGATCCCTTCACCCTTAGATCCATACGGTATGCTGGGTCGCTTTGAAGTTGGGGATGTCCCGATATTGTGCGACCACTTATGGAGTAATTCGCCAAGTGTTGGAAATTGTTTCTTGGAGGTCCTTGTAATACCCTACGAACATGCTTGCATTTTCACTTCTGGATTTGGAGTCTGAAGTACTCCCCAATGATGTGTATCGCATTGCACGACAACGACTAGTTCGCTCACAAAAGTATGTGTACTAGGGCTCCTTCCATCTGAACAAGGCGATCAAGATGAGTAGCCAAGAATAGTGAAACTCTATCCCCAAGTCCTACATGTCTTTGCATTCCTCAAGGAACAATTTTAACAAGTATGGAGCCCAGCTAAGCATAGTGCCCTCTGCACACTATGTTGCAATCGCGATGACCCCAGCAAGGAATTCCTCCTTGTGGTACTTCCTGAGAAAATTGCATGCCATGAGTTTGGTGTCCAGCCTTGTTGTTGTGTCATTGATGCACTTGATGATGATTCTGCATGACCCTCTTTCTATGCCATACATCTTCTTCATCTCCTCCGCTAGCTCCTTCTCCTTTGTCTTTTCATTGAGGTATTGTGTGATATTCTCCCCCCGAGATGGAAGCCCTGTAATAAAAGAAATGAGCTCTATGTCTATAGATACATGCTCTTCCACCCATAGGTACCCTCTATGGGTGACTGCCATCAGCTTCTTAACGTAGTTGTTTACATCATGGCCCCTTCCAAAATGTGGGATATGCAACAGGTTTAGAATCTCAGTGTTGGCCAGTATGGTTGCCCACTGTTTCGGTTGCAAAATTGCATCGTTGAAGGGTCATGTACCCACATTGTCTAGGTAGACTTGCCTTGCAAATTTATGGAACTTGTCCACGTCGGCCACATTGTGGTCCGAGTACTGTAGTTTTTCCATACATCCTAAAAGGTTAGGCGTGGTGCACACCCCTTCTGGAATGTGTGGTAATACTATGTTGTTGCAGCTTATTTGTGTGATTATATTTCTATGGGTTGTTTTCTCTTTCGTTGTCATTGTTGACTCAAGGTTCCAGCCTCCATTGGTCTGTCATCTTCATATTCCTTTGGCTAGTCGGTAACATTTTCTACTATACTCTCTTGTTTCTACTCTGACTTTGTTGTGTGTGATCGTCCTGGCGTGGTCGCTTCTGTCTAGTTTGGGACTATCCCATTTACCCTCGAGCCCTCTTCATTGTATTCATGGCGTGAAAGGATTTCCTGCATCCTTGGCCTGTTGGCCCTATCCAATTTTTGGCAAATCAATGTCCATGCCAATTGATGTTGTTTGTTGGGTTTCCTCCACCATGAGTGTGGGGATCACTGGTTCCATATTGGGTGAAGGAATTTAGTCCAAGTTGATGAATTCGACAGTCTGTGTGGGTTCATGTTCCCTTCCTTGTGGTTGTTGTGGTTCTCTGAGGTTACTTCGAGGTTTTCTACAGGCCTAGCTCAGAGCACCTAGCTTGGGTGGTTCCATGGTGGTTAAGATGATTCCCGTCGAGCTAGTTCTCTCTGTAAATATTTCTAGATCGCCCTTTGCTCTATATACTCTCTCGCTCTGTGCTTTTTCAATTTCACAATAACCCTTTCGTTACCCGTGTGCCTTCCTTATACAACAAGTGGTGTGAAACTTCTCAGAGAAGTTACCTAAGCTGTGGTTTAAATGAATTGGTGCTTCCTGCATACATGACATTGAATTCCCTTAACATCACCATTTGATGTGATTAATGTGATGTCGCCTCAAAATTTATTGTCATTCAATTTTGATAGACACCGCTAGTTGGCGCCTTTTTTCCATAACCGCCATTTTTCCAATTTCTTCCTTTTTCTGACCGTTGGTCCTTTTTCCAGTGCGCTATGTTTTTTTTCTAGTGCATGTAGACATTTTATTTTAGATGTGTGTTGTCTCCTGTTGTCGTGCACAATAATCCCTCTGTTGTTGTGCACAGTCTTTTATTGTTTGGTGTATTTTTATTTTTATTTTCGACTCTCCCTATACAGTTTCAGTAGACTCCCATTGATCATTCCTCTGAGCTCTGTTCCTTCCAAATCCTTCAACTGTACAACTTCCCCATCTGTGATAGTCTTTACTTCATATGGTCTCAACCAATGCATTCTAATTTTTCTTGGGTGCTAAAGAGATTTATTGTCGTACACCAAAACTAGATTTCCTTCCTTGAAACTTTTCCTTTTAATATTTCTATCATGCCAATCTTTGTCCCTTGCTTTCTGTACCTCTTAGTGAAACCCTGCTAGAATCCCATCTTCTTCCATGAGCATCAACTAACTTCGCCTTTCTTGTACTGTGCCTCACTTTGTCATGTGAGTAATTGTTGCTACGCGCAGACTAGGTACCAAAAATTCTAATGGCACCACTGCCTCTTGTCCATACACCAATCCGAATGGTATTTTCCCTATCATCTTGTTACATGTGGTCCTGTATGCACACATTACTATTGGTATCTTCAAGTCCCAATCATCCCTATTGAAATTGCAGATCTTTGTCAATGCATTCTCTAGGATATTATTAAAGGCTTCCACTATTCCATTTGCCTGAGGATGATATGGTGTACTCTTTTGATGATAGACTTCAAACTCCTCAATCATAGCCTTAATAGGGATTTTAATGAAGTGAGTGCCTTGGTCACTCATCAAAATCCTTCAGCATCCAAATATAGTGATCACTTTCTCAAACAAGAAGTGGGTTGTTGTCTCTGCACTGCAATATTTTACTGGTGTTACTTCTTCCCATCTTGTTAAGTACTATGTTGCAATAATAATATACCTTGCTCCTGACCTCTTTGTTGGTGGGTTAATTGGTCCCACAAAGTCTATTACCCATTTGTCGAATACCTGCAAGGTTACTTGTGGCCTTAGGGGAATCTCATCTCATCTATTAGGTTTACAAACCTTATGACATACATCACATCTCTGGCAGTAGTCCTTTGAATCTCTGTGAACATTCAACCACAATAGTCCTGTGCGCAATACCTTATGTGTGGTAGCTTTTCCTGCATAATGTCCTCCTTCTATTCCCTCATGGGCCTTAGATAAAATCCTAGGTATTTCATGTTCTAGCACACATCTTCTCAAGATGTTGTATGCAACCATCTTGTATAAGTGTACTGCAATCAATTGATAGTTTGTAGCTTTGACTACTAGATTTTTCTTCTGTGCAGTGTTGAATTCTTGTGGCGCAACCCCTGTACTCAAGTGTTGAATGATGTTAGCACAATATTCGTGAGCTACTTGGACTGAAAATAATTGTGCATCAGGAAAGTTGTCCTCTAGATTTATAGGTTCCTCTCCATTAGTGATCCTTGATAGGTGATCAAATCTTTCATTCAACTTCCTTGGTTTGGCTATCACTTCAAAGTCAAATTCCTAGAACAACAATAACCATATAAAAATTCTCCACCCCAACATTGGCTTGTTGACTAGGTATTTGAGAGTTGAATGATCTATAAACATCTTGAAATGTTTCCCAATAAGTAATTTATGAAATTCTGAAGTGCATCAACCATAGTTAGGCCTTCTCTTTCTGTGGTATTGTAATTATGCTATGACTCTGACAGTTTTCTTCTATCAAATGTTATAGGATGGTCCAATTCCCCTATTCCTAGTTGTGCCAGAATAGCTCCAAGTGCTATAGCTGATGCATCTACATGCACATGGAATGTCTTTTCCCAATCCAGGAATACTAATATCGGTGTGGTTACCATCTTCTTTTTTAGAGTGTCCAATCCTCGCTGACAGTCCTCATTCCATTGAAACTTGTTATCTTTTCTCAACAATTTCTCCATTGACGCAGTGATATGCACATACCCTTTTATGAATTTCATGTAGTATCATGTGTGTCCCAATGTTTCTCTTAACTGGCGTACTAATTTTGGTGGTGGTAGATTAACAATTACTACAATCTTGGCAGGATCTACTAGCAAGCCTTGTTTCCACACTATATGTCCCAATAGTATCCCAAAGGGTGTTCCAAATATGCACTTATTAATTTTTAGTGATATTTGACACTACCTACATCTTTCTAACATCAACCTCAACACCTCTACATGGTCTTTCAATAAACTGTAGATTGTCCAATCATTCAAATATACCTCTAGAAACTAGTGGATGAATTCTTTGAATGCATCTATGATTACTCTGGAAAATATTGTTGGTGCATTCTTTAGTCCAAAAGGCATGAATATGTACTGGTAGGACCCCCATTCTATGGAAAAAGAGGCATTGTACCTGTCTTCTGGGGCTATCTTGATCTGATGGTAGCCTAAGAATCCATCGATGAACGAGTAAGCTTCCCAACCTCCTACATTCTCCAACACCTCGTCTGTGAAAGGGGTAGGGAAAGGGTCATGTAGGCAAGCATAATTCAAATTCCTCAGGTCGACAAATATCCTTATCTCTCCCTTCTTATTCTCCTAAACTACCATAGGGATTACCATTTCAAATTCTTCCACTGGTTCTATGATTCCAGCCTCCAACATCCTGTCAATTTCTACTTTCACTTTTTGCTTATATAATGGGTTTAGTCTATAGGGTCTATGTCTGATTGGTGTTTCCTCAGGTCTGAGAGGTATCTTCATTTCACCTAGCTCTCTTGCTATGCCTTTCATTTCCGTGAACGTTGTTGGGAACAGGTCACTGTACTCGTGCAGCAGGTCTGTTATACTTTCTATTGTTTGATCATCCTAGTAGTCTCAATGCTGGCCATTTTGGGATTCTCAGTTGTCCCAATGTTGAATTTATTCACCTTGATCAGCACAAAAAATACTTCTGATTCCAGAGGTGGACCTTCCACCTCTCTTTCACCTTCAATTTCTATTATCTGAATGTTACGTGGTTCATCTTCATCTGGTGCTTCTTCTTGCACATGATAGCATGACAATAGTTCTTTTATTGTCTGTCTATTTTGTTGTTTCTCTTCTGTCATAAGTTCAACTTCCAGTTCTTTAACGAATATCACCCCTCTGATTTGTTTGAGTGTTGAGTCTATGTTGGGGTTCTCATTTTCAAATGAGAAAGTGACTGTAAAATTATGTTGTAATATTGTCCAGTCTATAGTTCCTCTGTGCAATTCCTGGTCTATATACCAGTTTGATGGAATCCCTTCTAATGTGTGAATAAAATAATGAGGCCATTCCTCTGGTGGTGTCATTATCCATAGTGTTTTGCACTTCTCCAAATGTTTTTTTTCTGCCCCCTATCCATCATATCTATGCAGTTGGTTTCTTCCCTGTTCTGTGCCAAATCTGATGTGTAGTAACCGCTTACATTGGTACCAGTCCTTAACTGTCTCTTTGTGGGTACCCCACCATATTTTAGGTGTTTCCTTGAGTGCTATATCGAGAGCTAAGAGCCTATGATTTTATAACACTTCATATTCATATCTTGTTAAGAATTATTCTAAGTCATTCACCCCATGGAAGTTGGGAGGTTCTCTTATCTCTGTACCTACCCATCTTACTGTGTGGTCTATTCTTGCGCATATTCTTGTGAAGACTTCGTGTAACCTCTATTGCCAATTCTCTAAGCCTGTATCTAAGTCCGATATGCATGACGTGATACTTATCCAACTGAGTACCCCATTAGTAGTTGGATTCACATAATCTTATTCTTGTGCGGTTGTTCTATACAACTGGTTAATTTCCTCTAGGTCTAAACAAGTGGGTTCTACAAACCTTTCCCCTTCTAATGGGTACAATGGTGCAATGACTCTGTATTCTCCTGACTCGAATGTCATCTTCCTCGTCTTTGAGTTTATTATGGCCTGATTTTCAAACCCACAATCCAAGCCAAGCAATGTTGGATAAGGTGTTGTGCCCCCTGTCCATCATATCTATGTAGTTGGTTGCTTCCCTGTTCTGTGCCAAATCTGATGCGCAGTAGCCACTTACATTGGTACCAGTCCTTAACTGCCTCTTTGTGTGCACCCCACCATCTTCCAGGTGTTTCCTTGAGTGTTATATCTAGAGCTAAGAGCCTCTGATTTTATAACACTTCATCTTTGTATCTTGTTAAGAATGCTTCTAATTCATTCACCCCATGGAAGCTAGGAGGTTATCTTATCTCCGTACCTACCCATCTTACTGCATGGTCTACTCTCGCACATATTATTGTGGAGACTTCATGTAACCTATGCTGCCAATTCTCTAAGCTTGTATCTAAGTTTGAAGCGCATGACGTGATACTTCTCCAACTGAGTACCCCATCTGCAGTTGGTTTCACATAATATTCTTCTTGCGTGGTTGTTCTATACAACTAGTTCATTTCCTCTCGGTTTAAGCAAGTGGGTTCTACAAACCTTTCCCCTTATGATGGGTCCAATGGCGCAACGAATCTGTATTATTCTGACTCGAATGTCATCTTCCTCATCTTTAATTTGATTGTGGCATGATTGTCAAATGACAAATCCAAGACAAGCAATGTCGGATAAGGTTTTGTGCCATCCACTATCTCTATCACTTCGAAAAATCGGCTTTAGTGCACACTCCATCCAGATCTATTGTCACCCCGTTTAGCCTTCCAATTGGTAGAAATCTATGTTGATTTGCTAGTTTCAGCTGAATAGGTGAATATCATAATGTGGGCTCTCCCATACATTTCCATGTCTTCTTGGGTAACACATTTATTTCCAGTATAATATATCCCATGTTCAAATCTCCAATGTTCGCGTTCAGTCATAATTCTTTGCTTGTTCTCCTCCTTGTATGAAGATGATTAATTGTTTTCTATTCTATCTTTCCTTATCCCTCTGTGCTACATATTTCTAACATATTTTGTAACACTTTAACAGATGATGGATCATTTAGTAATTTAACACAGGATTGCAGAAAATCCTTAATCGTACTTACTTGTCCTAGGGGTTATGCTTCATTAGTGTGATCCAACGATGGAGGCATCTCGTACGTTGGTACTTTTTGAGTATGTTGCGTATTTGATGTCGATGCAATGTATGGCTTCAAGAATTCTTGTTTGTCCTTCTTGAATATATCCTTTTTGTTCTGCGCATAGAACTTCTTCTGCGGTTCAGAATTCTTCTTCACCCATTGGTGTTGTGTTGGATTTTGTCTTACTGCATCGGTTCTTGTCTTAGCTTCTCCACGCGTAACTATGTTGATATTTCTTCCATCATCCCTTGCTTCCGCTGAAATGCACTGAAAATTTTGATTGTTCTGATTTCTCTTTTCCTATATATTCCCCAATATTGTGGGACATTCTTCTATGTAATGATCTGATGTGCGACAATACATACATGTTGTAGGTGGAAGTGGAAATTATCTTGCATAGAGTCCTGGTTGTTGAAATTTGTGGCATTCCACTAGTTCTCTGCCTCTTCCAAAACCTCCTCTTCCTTTTCCTACACCTCTATAGCCAGCTCGATCTCCTTACAGAATGTTGTACTGGGGTGCCTGGTTATACTGCGCAACATTATAGTGTGGATGTGTGGTATTGTACTGCAGTTGCACATTGTTATATTGTTGATGCGCAATGTTATACTATTGATGTGCAGTGTTATATGGGGCTGGTACTTGGTTAAACTATGGTTCATACTTCCTGGTCATCATTTTTGCTTGCACCCTGTAAGAATCTATTGTTCTTTCCCTCTTTAGGTCCATGTCCTTCACTCTTTTTCATCAAGTCCTCCTAACTTGCAAAAGTTGCAATATGAACTCTTAGGTATTGTCTATTATTTTTGCATCATTGGACAGTGGTATGGATCATGCCCTTTTTTCTTATAGATCTCACACCATAGTCCTCTTGTTGGCAAGGGGTTTGGCATTCATGTTTCCATGTAGTGCACGAATGTTGGGCATTCATTCTTATTGTGTCCTTCTATCCTACATGTGGTACACCAAATGGCTTCTCTTTTTTCCTTACCTTTGTTCTGGCTTAGCTGAAATGTTAAGTTCTTCCAATCCTCCTTCAACTCCTCTATGGCTAGATCTGTCTTCTGATATTGGTTCTCTGCCAGTTGGAGGGATTCTTGTAGAGCCTCTACCTGGGTCTGAAAATTCTATTGTCGCAAGCAGTATTTCAAGTGTGGGAGAAGTGAGTTGACAAACAGATGCCTATGTTGCATATTTTCCATGGCATACTTTAGTTTTTCCTTTAGTCGTTTGAATATATGGTCAATCCCCCACACAGATTCTCATGGTTTCTTTCTAATCTCTATCATCTCATTCATGTATTGATCCTCTGAGCTAGGCTTATGGAATTCATTTATCAATAGCTTTTTGATATCTCCAATCATCCTGGTTGTCCCTGGTGGACTATTTGCAGCTAAGCTCATGTACCAATTAAGTGTGCGATGTCTTAGAGTGATGGATAACTGTGCAAGTTTAGTGTCCTCATATGTGATCTGTTTTTCTTCCTAGATCTCTTCACAAATAAACAAGTGCTTCTCAGATTCCTTCGATGCCTCTCCCTTGAATTCTGGTAACCTGGTGGTTGGATCATGTCTTTCCATCCTAAATGTTGAACTACTACCTCCATGCGGTGTAAATACTTTACTAATGCTTACTGAACTAGCTCCCCCATTTGTTTTTCCCTGTGTATATGTACTTCCTGTTATCTTCCCTCTCCCGAAATTTGGTTGTCTAAATGGTGGTGTTCTTATTGGTGTATTAGTCGCACATGGGTTTATGGGTTCCACACTAACACTGATATGGATAGGATTGTTTCCTTCTATTCCCTCTCTTGGAACTCTCATCTTCCTCTCATATTTTGCATGTAGGATTTCCTCAATATTCTCTACAGCCCGGAGATCCTCTACCTCTTCTTCATCACTTCTGAAGCCCTCCCTCATGGTTATGGCTCTCTTATTGGTGTTCATCTTATATTGGTAGGGTACTCCACTGCGTGTTCTTCTAGCTATTGTCGTGATCTGCTTGATCTGGTCTTTTTCCATCATGATTGGTTCCAAGGCCTCTTCCTTATTTCCTTTATCCATATTTCCCTCTCCTCCCGTCAGTGCTTCCCCCCTTCCCCCATGCACGCAGAAAAGTTTAGATGTATAAGGCCATTGTCATTACACCTTTGTTATATAGTAATATCTTAATGGAAGTATATAGCGATTTGATATACCTACCTAGAGGTCCCTTCAAGAACTCTTTCTTTGTTGCATTGTAAGACTTTGTCGTATCTACTGCAAATTCTGTGATAAGTCCTGCAACAATGTTGTCTAACCAGAAATCTACTATACGCGTAAATTTGTTGTTAACTTGTTGTAACTGTGTGATCTCTACAGGATTCCACTCTAGTTGTCTGATCTGATTTGTAGGATGGTTGTATTTCAACCTTAATATCCACTCTTGCAATACATGTGGGAATTCATAGAAAAATACTTCATGCAAGTCGTTGAATACATACTTGTCCAGATATTTGCGTGGTGTTAACTTCGGTTTTTTGTTATATTTATGTGCAAACTCCAGCTCCTTCCTTTTCAACCATCTCTCTATCTCTTCCTTCGTTGGGTTCCATGGTATCAACATCCCTTTTTATATTCTCATTCTCTTAACATATTTTCATCCCATCTGGCATTCTTTTGACATGTCCTCAACAAATCTTATTTACTCAATCCCATCATGTTCCAACCGGCGATGAAACCATTTGTTGGTTTGTAATTCCACTTTATAAGTTATCTAATATGATCTTACCTTACTTTCACATATTGAGCCAGGTTCATATTTAACAAGCTTCCAACAAAATCTCTCTAAAACTATCGGCCCCCCTGGTAAACTAGAAGGCAATGTAGTACACAGGGTGTTCTGCGCAATCTCACTCGAGATAGCTCTATGGGTGGATGCAATACTCAGGTGCTTGCAGCCTGTGAATGAGTAGACATATGTGGTTATACCTTTTGATCTTTATTTATTTATTCTAACCTCTTGATTAAATAATTCATTCATGCATGTAAAGTATCAGATATTAACTAGTTTCATTCATCTAGCATTCAATACTTAACAACAATAGAGATGCATGCATTCAATCACATAACACAAGTGTTACCATGGTTCACCCCCTCCTGGGCTACATCCTCAAAGATATGGCTCTCAAGATCTTTATTATGTTTCAGTAATATGCCATGCCACGCGTGTTTACAGTCTTGGATCTTACAATCTCAACAGGCTTCCCGATCCCTGTGAGGCTGACTAGATCACACCAAGCTCCTCAGCCTGTGATCTAACCCTCGGGATCAAGTTGCTCATTGCTTCTCTAGCTCACTAGCTTACAGAATAGTACATTTCTTACAAGCCTTACAACTTCCAGACTCTCCCTCTGTCCTTCGCTCTCTCTCTTATCCCCTCGCCCCCCCTCTTCCTAAACCTCCTAAGTATTAATTATATATGTTCTTAGCTCAACAACCATTACAATTCATTACAAAAACCCTAACCCTAATGTCATTCGGTCTCCCTTGAATGCATGCCTTGCATGCTTCCCTCACATGTGCCTCTTTTCCTTCCAGCTCTCCTTTCTTCCCTTCTTGCTTCTCTTCCCAAAAATAGCCTTTTCCCCTGAATGGGTCTGCTTTCAACATGTTCTAACTGTTTAAGACCCTTTTTCTCTCAAAGTAGGACTTCCCCGAAGAGCTATACGCTAATCTTCCCACTAGTTGATCGGACGGCTGGAAGAGGCTCTCTTTGCACTCCCCAAATCAATGGCTCACATCAGGGTCTCTAGGTTTCTGTGTTAGGCCACTCCTAGAGGGACACCTGTCAACCTGAAACACACTGGCATGATGCGTGGCACATGCCTCAGGTCAGCAACGTCACTTTTACCATGTCACAAGGTCACCTCACATGGAAACATCGTCACTCGACACGTGGACCCCCACATTATCTCGACGTGATACATGCATCCCCACGATTATACAATTGAGAGGGGTCCCGAAGGATCCCTAGATCGATGATCCACATTACTTTGCAACTCTGACATTCAGGGGTTTTGGTGTTACAACACTTTTTTTCTCCCAAAGTGGTCAACGTCGGACTGAGCACGACGTATATCTAACGGACGTGAGAGATCATGAATACCCTCAGATCTATGGTTCGCGTTACTTCGCATCCAAGGAGTTAAATGGGATTTAATGGTGAGGCAGGTCCCATGGTCACGGTTAAGAAACTTCCATATGTCAGTCATCCTCGCCAGTAATAACACCAACAGGTTGCCTTCGGGTGGTTTCAAAGGTCACAAGGTCATAACATCCTGGGGCTTCAAATCCAAAATAGCTTAGTTCCTTTCGGGACTAGCGAAGGGCTCCAAGGTCCCAGTCACATGGAACCTTATCAAGTTCTAGAGGCTATGCTCATCGCTCTTAGCCAATATTTGTTCAAGGCCAGGGGCATGAACCCATGGTTTCTTCTGTACTTCACGGATCTGCTTCCCTTCAATAAGCGATTTGACCCATGGTTTTCATAGGCTCTATTCACCCTTGTACTACCTCTCCTGAGCTTAGCAAACCCTTTCTCCATGAGACCCAAAAAAACTGGAAGTATGGACATACATGCATGAAGTTGTTCCTATGGTCAACAAAATCACAGCTTAATTCCTCTAATTTGAGCCACCATATGGTTCAATCATTTACATGTACAATTCATGTTTCAAACCCTATAGTTCCTTACTTGATTAAATAAACAATGAAGAAAAATAAAGAAAACCAGTGAAATCATCAAACGAACATGGATATCCCTGAAACATTCACACGATATTCAATCTTAATTTTAAAGTTACAGTTTAATTTCACAAGGTAAGGGAATGCTTATCTATTATAAGTGGCAGCCATCCAACTGACTGTGGGCGTTTTCCTCTCTACCCAATCGTAGGCTCAAAGGAATTCACTCTTAGCACTCTGGCCACCCGCATGCCAAGCCATGATATCTCTAGGGAACTTCTGTAAATTATCAGAGATCCTTTCTTTGTCACAACCTTTGTGAGGTTTATTAGATGCTCCCTTAGCATCAAGCTCGTGACCTTCTGCTCAGGTCAGGTTTTCTAGGTTCTCTCCAATAACAAGAACAGCTTCTTATTTTATTTCTTCTTCTTTCTCTCTGCATATCCAAGTCGTACACCCCTGTGTGTCTCCTTCTTTGTCTCCTTCGTGTGTATTCATGTATGCCTTTTCCCTCCCTAGGAAGGTTATGGACATATCATGTTCCTTCTGTCAGAAGAAACTTAGGTCGATTTGAGTCTGCAAGAAAACGACACTCTGTGGTACTTCGAGCTGACAGTTTCCTATCTCTTCATCCAGACCCTCCATGCTTCCATTCATTGGGGTAGTTGATTTTTCAACCACTAGTTCTTTCCTCATTGACTAATTTCTCCTTGGGATCAGGATGATGCTTATTATTTCAGCAAGGAGAATTTGGGTCATTTTGACATAGTGAACCCTCTCTATTGTTTCCTCACTCTTTCCTCTAGTGGTATCATGGCCAGTACTTCAAGCCTTCACCCCCACAGTCATTCGTTGGAAATCTAAAAAATAATATATCTACAATGTTCCCATGCCATAGCATGGTGATCATAATTAATGATTAATTTCAAGCTAGGGGAAATAGGGGTGTTACAAAATATCTCAGGGAACCAACTAAGGACACTCGATCATACCCTTAGTTGTACTACCTGATTACATAGGTACTAGAGAGTGTCTTCCCAAGTGTTTTTCTCGGTGCCACTATAACAATGAGGTGGATAATCAACTAATCTAGAGATGGTTTCAGGATACCTAAGGGACTCCCAATATATTTGACGGTATGTGGGAGTAATGGTCATGTATAGATTTTTTATGATGTGGTACTACTCGAAGGGGTACCAATAGGGGTTACAAATGCTTCCAACAAGGTGAAACATTTTTTCCGAGTAACCCTATGAAACCGTCTACATTTCATGTGTGTAGTCTTCCCCAACCACAGTTTTACCCAAGGAGTGAGAGATCTTTGTGATTTAAAGGTGTTGATAGTACACGTATCTACCCTGAAAAAAATTCCCACAATTTCTACAAAGGAAAGAGCTATAATACCACTTTTAAGGTACCATATTTATTATAATAAGAAGAAACAAAAATATTGCATCAATTACCAATGAAACAATAAAATATAGAGAATAATAACACTGACAATGATACCTTTATTGATATAAATCCAAGTTCAATTGCCTCTTTGAGGGGGAAACCTCCAACAAATCGTCTCTCTATTACAATAATTCTCAAGACAAGACTTTCACATGCCTTCTACTCCTATTTATACTAATTCTATATTCTAAAGAACATTCTAGAGGAAGATCTTTCTAGAAGCAGAAGCTAATGTCGAACTTTATGTCTTCTTGCGTTAGACTTGTTCACATTATTATATATGCCTTGTTTGCTAATGTCGAACTTTATTACATGAAAAATATATTATTATACCTACATGATGGGTTAGGGAGGTTAAGTCCCTAACATGATTTCTCATTATCATGTCAAAATGGGATAGTGATACTTCAAGAGAAGTCAAGCTATCCAGGTCCTCATTATCCTTTCTAAAAAGAAAACCTTGGGTTATGTTTGAAGGAAATAATTTGAGAGGTGACCTTGTTCAATCATTCTATATTAAATGAGTTAGATGTGGACATTTATCTAAATTTCAATCCATAATCATATTAACACCAGAAATTATTGCAGTAGTAAATGAGGATCTGTATTTTTATAATCCATTATTACATCCATTGCCTTCGAGTCACCTTTTTGAAAGTTGTGCTTAGTGGTAGAAAATACTTCTTGGTATGCCAAAAGCATGGTACTATTCTTTTAGGAATACATCAAAGGTTTCAACACTACAAGGAAAACACCAATTTGAAGAGGTTTTAGTGGAAACACTTCTCTCTATCATTTTTTAGTAGAGGTGGGTGGGTAGAGGTTTGGTGGAGGTTTTTCATTCAGTGCACCTAAAACCTTCTAATGCATTGATGCACTATCATAACACATGCACTGTTGCATTTATATATCTAAATTAAGCACAAATAATAATTCAAAAAATTTGCTCTTAGGCTCAAATTTTGTGAAATATAAAAGTTGAAAAAACAAATGTTGCATGGTGTGTACAAAACATATAAATTCCCTAGTGATGATAATTAAATAAAATGCACTCATGCATTGTGTTACAAGGAACAACATTTTTAGAGTTAAATAAAAATACCCAAATTTTATAAAAAGGACAATTCAAAAAAATCTAGACAATAACACTTACATAACCTTTGTATGCATCAATGCATACAATTCCATGTGCATTGTTCTATGGCTAACATTTAAATTCAATTTCATTATCGTGAAGTGATATAAGGCACACCATTGTAGGTCTAAAATAAATTTCTATGAAATGCATACTAAACATACACAAATTCCTTGATGCACCATAAACATACTACCACATTTGTGTGTCTGTCTTTATACAAGGAGCACCACCTCAAGGTTAAATAAAAACCCATTTAAAGTAATGTTATTTTAAAAAAATAGTTAGTGTTGCATACTTAACATAGAAATGAACCATTGCATAACACTAACACATGCATTGAGGTAGGTTTATTTTATTTCTTAGTAATGTGCCATGTACCTATAAATGCACCAACACATTAGGATACAAGGTGCGTCATGAAAGGGTAAAATTTAAAGAAAAAACTACCAAATTGCATTTTCATTGTTACTAACCTATAATGCTTCACACACATTCAAGCACTAGTGCTTCCAATCTCCCTACAAGCCTATGGTTGTCTAGTGCCATCTAACTAGTGTTATTGAATTGCTATATTTTTCCAACCCTCTTTTTCCATAGTATTTTTTTTTGTTTATTTCAAAAAAAATTAAAACCTCCCAAATCTAATTTTTTGATTCACATGATAACTATCCCTCCATGATGAAGATGAGATTAAATAAATTTATTTATTTATCTTAATTTAGTTTTCAATTTAACCTGTCAATTCACTTTTTTTTTCATTTTTTTCAATTCACTTTTTTTTTCATTTTTTGATTCACATGATAACTATCCCTCCATGATGAAGATGAGATTAAATAAATTTATTTATTTACCTTAATTTAGTTTTCAATTTAACCTGTCAATTCATTTTTTTTTTCATTTTTTTCAAACAATAATGCTAGTGTGGTTGTGTTTTCTTCACACATACTAATGATTGGCTCATTTAAAGGCCAGACTATGTAGTGGTTCTTTCCATTTCTTTCTAAATGCATCAAGAATTTGAATATGAATTATTATGCCGAAAGGCGTATACCTATTGACAATGAGCACAATTAATGATCTTTTAACCGTATTTAACCTTAAATCCTAATCTGATGGCTATGCATTGAAGACGATGGCATATTCTTAGTCGTCCTCCAAAATCAATGGGTCAGATTTATTGTTCATAACTTTCTTGCATTTATCAAGGCATCCGTTAACATGTTTACTTTTTAACATTTACCTAATCACATTAAAAAATTACTGTAAAGATATGTAATTGTCACGTTTAAATGATTAAGTAGGATTAAACCATGCAACCAAACGTTTCATATTACCACAGATGAATTACAGATTACCACAGAAGTTTTATATTGAGGACACACATTATCAACCGATACCTTTCGGTGTTCTCAGCAGTGAATTAGCAGCTATGCTAGTTTACTTTGCTATCCATTATGGTAAGGAATGTAATTGAGCACCACGAGTAGGTCACCACATCCGCTCATGCACATCACACAACTACGGTAGCTACACCAAGCAATGGTGGTTCACATCTAGATTATTTATCACACCATCATATTAGGTTAATTCATTTTCATGGTGCTATCCTATCTGAGTAATGCACCACCATTACAATTTTTGTTTGTTTCATAAGACATGTTGTTGCACTATTGTGTAATAATAGCACCTTTATTGATGCTACTTTGGATGACTACGGACACTATTGATGATACTTTTGTTTCCTATTATTACACCAAATAGAATACAATATGTGCAACACTCTTTAGTGCTTTGAGAATGAATATTGGCAACGTTTACTAATGCTATGCACACTCACCAATGTTTTAACTGTTAACCCATTTTTTGGTCAACGTAGAGATGATCACAAAGTGTTTCAACAAGCCCTTACACTCAATGCAAGTCCTTAATCACTTGAATTTATTGATTTCACCATTCTTTTAATTTCCTTCCTAGTTATCTCCTAAACATGCTACTAATGGGCCCACTAACGAGTGTTCACTAGAGATATGAGGATGTTGTGGTTGGGCCTGTTCACTAGATATATGAGGATGTTGTGGTTGGGCCCTTACTTTTCCTAGGCACCTAAACCCATATTGACCATTGTGATTTTCTAGCTATTAGAGATAAAAAAAAAAAATATTGTTAAAAAAACTAATATTATTATTCTTGGAATTTGTTTATTAAATAAATTCGAGAGGTAGTTATGTCTTTTCAACTACCATCGTACCTTCTATACAACATAAAAAGGGGACTTGAACAAAGGGTAGGAGAAAAGAGCATATATACTTGAGTTGTGTGCCTGAATATCAATTCCATGTTTAAACTTCTCAAGTAGCTTGATATATGCTTATAATGGAAGGAGGGCTTGCAACATAGGTCAAACATTGGGGTGAAATAAAGTATTTGTTTATTTGTGTACATGATTTTTTATTCTATTCATATCTTGAAGACTAACACATCCATGTTTGCATCACTTCGAGAAATTTGGGTGTTGAGTATTCAACGATTCCTCACAATCTCAAGCTTCATCTATTTGATTTTGTCTATTGTAAAAAGTACAAATTTGGGTGTTGAGTATTCAACGATTCCTCACAATCTCAAGCTTCATCTATTTGATTTTTTCTATTGTAAAAAGTGGCATATGGTTTAAGAAACATCTGGCATATGGTTTAGGAAACATCTCACTTGTTTGTTGGGAAAAATGGGCTATCAATCCCTGTCATTGGATTTTTATTATTTGGTTGTTCAATTAGACATTGTTTAATAAA
>JASDQU010100462.1:163800-174190 GCA_032191745.1 Picea mariana | reverse complement strand
ATGAATGTCTCTATGAAGTATAAAGAGGGAGGAAATCTTAGAAATGAAATACACTCCATGATGGAAGGATCTTGAGGGTTTCATCAAGTCATACATTGTCAACACTCTTCATGTTCTAAGGAAGATGACTAATAATGAAATGATTTCATTTACACTTCAACAACTAAGATGTTCAGTTATTATTTTTTAGAAGCATTTCCTATTTATTTATGAAAAATTTTAAAGGTTTCAAGAAAGGATGGTTGATAGAATCAAAACATGTTAGTTTTCCTAAGAGGTCTCAAAATACGAAATCCTTGAATTTGGTCAAGCATGGAGAAGATTGTTTCATCATAGACATCAAAATCTGATTTTGGTGTTTATGTATTTAAAGCTCAAGTCGGGGGGGTTGATCAACATGTGTATCACTCAAGGTGTTTTATGATGCCACAAAATAAACTACCTTACAAATATTTTCTTAAAAAATCTTTGGGTGGGTTTCATATAACTCCATAAAGTACTACAACAACAAGGAAGATGGGTGTTTGGTTGATTTTGTTCAATTGGTGAGAACAAAACTCCTTAATATAGCTAGGTTGTGAAATATACAATAGAAAATGGTTAGTGGTGAGACCAATCACAAGAGTAATATTGCAATAAAGATGAGCTAAAGAAACATGCATAAGATTTAAACTAAAAAACTAAAGTACGAGAATAAAATTCAAACAACAAGATGGAGGGGAGCAACAATACTCATATATTGATCCAGTGGATAGGCTTGAATATGAATAACAACACATAGAAAGAATGATTGGATGCAATTGAGATCCAAAACTCTCCTTGGGATGGGTACTTTTGCTTATTGGCAACCCTCTCTCTCACTAATGGTAAATGAAGAAGTGCCATTATTCTTTGATGAAAAAAATTACACAAGCATGAGGGCTATGGATGGTAGAAATAAGAGAGAAAGATAAGAGGTATTCAATCTCATTCCAGCAACATTTCCTTGCACATTTTATTCTTCTTCAAATACAGCCCCATGGATCTCATTTATAGAGGAGTTTTGAGCTCCATGAGAAACTAATTCAAGTGTGAAAGCTCCTCATTTGAAATGTAGATCCCATTGCTTGAAACATACTTTGAGGAGGCTAAAGTTCCATTCATTGATGAGATGGAGCTCAAATTCTATATATACATGAGCCTAGAGGTACTTGGGCTAGGCCTTTCTTCTTAATTGCACCAAACAATTCAATTTCATGCATGTGAATACACTTGTACATATTTCGAAGAAAAAGTTGTGCAAATCATGTGGGTGTCGGCAAAGGAAGGCCATGCAAGGGTATGAAAACCCACTTTGTAATTCTTTTCCAATCTCTTTTGAGGTGATGTAATGTAGCCACGAGGTAACTAATGATGTTCTTGGATGATCAGCTGAATGTCGCTTGTGAGAAAAATTAAGGTGATAACAATTGCCCCCTTATGTGTGATATTAGGATCTACCCTATACCCAAAATACACCATTTTTTTTATTTCCCACAAGCTTGTAACTTGTGACAAACTACTTAGAGAAAGATTTCTGACCAAGAAGAAAGCACTTCCCACAGAGAAGTAATGAAGCCCATTTGAAGAAAACCAAACATTTTTTTTCTTGTGATCTATTATATATAGGAGGAAGGCATTCCCATGCTTGTGAAATTATCAAAATACATTACAATAGCATGCATGTGTGCTTTGGGATCATGTATGAACATGATGAAATTTCTAAAAGATAGTCAACAATGTTGTAAATGGAGAATCCATGATGTGGAAATATGCATCACCCTCAGGGGTGTTGATAATAGTAAAGGACTTTTAATGAGAAAGGGAACCTTGGAACCTATGGGGAGAAAGTGTGACAAGTTCTCTCACTTGAAGTAATTGATAGAGATGCAAGTCTGGGGGTCTGCAGGTCTTCAATTGAAACTAGAAGTTGCATCTCTCACCATGTATGGCCCATATTGATGTGCTAATGAGTTGATGTCAAACATCGGAGGGGAGAACTAAATTAAAGAGCAATGGTGACTCTATCTATTCAGTCTTTGGTTCACCATTAATGATGGGAATGGTAATTACTATACAAAAACATTCCTATAAAACATGGGTTGGTGTTGAAATAAATGAAGAATCGAAAGAAAATGATGGGAGGTCCCTTGAAATCAAATGAAAATAATCTAGGTACCAAGCTATAATGATGGAGGATGTTGCTAATTATGGATGAGGTAGCGAGGATGAGACTCAATACTTCCTGTGGTTGAAGCATAAATGATTTCTGATAATGGTGGCATTCAAAAATCAATTGGACATAAGAGGATCTAATGTCAAGGGGGTGATCAAATATGATATGCATATGTCAAATTGGAGCTAAGGATAAGTGGATGAAAATGGATGGATAGTAGACAAAGGAAACTATGGGAATCAAAATGATTGTTACTTGGATACAAGAGGTGTTGCAGGAAACTAGCATCATTGCAGGCATGCATGACTCAGTGTAAATTCTCCATTCAAGGGTGACAAGGAATATTGCTAGATTTGAAAGAGACTCCCCTACATGTGATGGTGTGAATGTTGATGATTCCCTCTTAAATAATGTGTTTTCAATTATTAATGAAAAAAATAATTAAAAAATGGGTTGACCCGAACATGCAACCAAACAACTTTACCATGTGTGGCAAGAGTAGTGAAAGTGGACAAGGAAGGGGCCCAATGGTTGGGTCTACTTAGAGGTTGAATGAATGATGATTTGGAATGAAAATGGTATATTGATATTGGGGAAGATGAGAGGCCAATGAAAATGGGGTAAACCATTCAGCATAACCAACCATAAAAATTGTGAAATGCCAAGTGTCTGAGGGTAATGGGCCAAAATTATGAGGAGAAAGAAGTATGAGTCTTGTTCTTGAAGATGGAGACTACCGAGACTCTTGATCTAAGGGAAAGAGTAACATGGATGTTGATGATGTAAGGGGTGATAAAACCAAAGAAAACCATGAGGGTGGAGAGCTACCGGCCAGTAGCAATTGAATGTATCTGGAACTATGTGAAGTTTCATGTCAAGCCATAAAAATAAACCCTAATGGCATATCAATAAGGGAAACACTGGAAAATGCAAAAATATGTAGAGGGAATATCTACATGTCACTTTTAAGAAAGAATTGAAGGGATGGGGCAAAGGGATGGGGCGAAGGGCCCTGCTATGTGCAGTGAGGAGAAAATATGGCCACCCAGTGAATACCTCCACACATAAAACTAAATACCCTTCTTGAAAGTACTCATTATAATAAATTTGACAAATTAAATAGTGTGAAAAAAGAATCTAGTGAGCTCACATACTTCTCTATTGAACCTTAGCAAGGAAAAATAGACCAAGGATGAGAATTTTGGTAAAAAGGATTGGGTCATACATCACCATAGGTGGAAATGCTAAGATTTTGATGGCACAAGTGGCACAGAAAATAGAGCTATTGGGATCTCGTATGGGCCTCATGAAGTTTGTAAATGGGCCATGTAAAAGGTGGTGGTTCCCACAAGGACTCTCCATTCATACTTGATCGAGTTGTACCTGAGATTATGGATCCCACACACTTCCTAAGCTTGCTGTGCATACCTCATTGATATAATTCAGATTCAGTGAGATCAAAGTAAGATGTCCTAACCTCTAGTTTATTTTTAATAGTTCAATTATGGGGTTGGAATTTGCAATGACTTTGGTAGTTGAAGCAAAATGTAATGACATAGCTTCTAGACTGCATGGATGATGGATAGAGATAACTTCTCGTTATGATTGTAGTTCAAAGGACATCCTAATAGTTTTTTCTCACATAATATATTACATGCTTGCGACCATCATCCCCTTGCTAAACTAACACTTTGGTAATGGATAAGTAAAGGATTTAATAGTTATAAAAGTTGGCAAGGATGATTAATGGGGCTATGAGAGAGCATTTTTCAGAGCATCAAAATCTTGGTGTGCATGTTCATCCCATTGAAATGGGATGTCCTAATGCAACAAACTTAAAAAGTCATGTGTGCAAGTGGAAAAATAGGAACAAGACATCATAGGGATTTCGCATTGCCCTATAGACTTTGTACTCGGAGAAACATCTTAGGGGCAGTTATTTTTCTGATGACCTGGAATTTCAAAGGGTCCATCGTGATTCCCTACTATTTAAGGATGTTTGTGGATATCTTCTAAGTGTTGGTACCACTTCTTAGATCAATATATGAGGTCATCCAAATACGCCAAATTAAAATGTATGAGGTCATGAAATATTTATGTCATGGCATGTTGAAAGGTGGATTGAGCATTTTTTAGGCCAAAGGACATGATGTGTTACGTGAAAGTGCCCCACATTGCCATTAAAATAGTTTTATAATGATCCACATGGAAGATCTAGATTTGGTTATACCAAAAGAATCCACCTATGAAAGAAAGGACCTCATTCCTGGCATATGCATCAATAACCCAATCGATGAACAATGTCGAGAATTTGGCTTTGGGACAATCTTGGTTCAAACCTGAAAAATTAGTAGAAGCATGAATCGTATCATGAATATTATAGGGTTGGAGACCCATGATGTGTATGCAATGGGATAGATAAAACTATCTTTATGAAGCTTGTTGATATTCGCCTTAATGGCCATGGCTTTGGAAGGGTGAAGTGGTTGTTGTTTTTGCTAGATAAGGGATGCATTTAGTCATGTCCCAATGTGATGTTTGACAATAGCTAAATTAATTCTAGGCATTTTGGCATATGACCAAGAAAAATTGTCACAAAAATATTGAAAGAGAGATTTATACATAACCACTTCCTTAATTATTTTCCAAACCCCCGAAAATGAATCTCAGTTGCCAATTCTTTCATTTTTTCCAATGCCGAAACAAATCATGATCGTCGATCTTCCCCCTTTGCAAAACTATGAAAAATTTATAAGTTTTTTTAATTACCAAAATGAATCGAGGTCATTGATCCCGATATCTAACATGATCTCGACTATCGATTAATCAAACTCTGCCTTGAGCTACAAAAACCATTAAATATGAATTTTGACCTTCAAAGTTGAATTTTAACTCTGCAACTCAGTTGATTGATGCCATTAAACCTATTAAACAGTCTTGAGTTATTTAAAACTCAAATCTACTCACAAATTTGGGGAATTTGTCTCTAATAATTTTTCCATTTTTCCCATAGTCCCACAAACCAAAATATGAAAAAACAAATTTCCCAAATTCACACTCGCATTGGCCCATACCAGTCCGTTGTTTGAACTAGTATCTTTGGTACCACTCTGTAACATACCCAGCCACCAAGGTCATGCCATGCTACTTCAATTTGCACCTCAAGGACTGATTTTGAATTCTAATAACAATTAATTAATAAAGAATCATGAAAGAAATGCAATAACTGCACATGTAATAATCAAGATTCATGTTAGACTTAAAAACAATGCTTAAACATGACATGCACAACAATAACCAGCAAGAAAGCACATTATAAATATATATCTTGGAGATAATATTTAATACACAATGGAAATAAATATATAAGCGAGGAAACCATGACAGAGAGCAATTATCTTAAACAAAACCAATCACCAACTGGCTGCAAACCAAGGACATTCCACCCAACCTTAGACAATGTTGTTCCAAGTCTCAATAGCAGGTCACCCCCAAGCCAGGGCTATGAATCCACAAGGATAGGTTCCAAAGCGACACTCATCTTTCCAAACTATTCGGCACTCAATCTCTCATAGGTTTCTCAACACACAACAATTCAAAGTACACCAACTCTCTTATCTCCAACCTGCACCACCTAAATACAATGAACCCCCTTCACTACCACTCAGTCCCTCAGGATGTCCATTTCTTTCCAGGGCTCCACTACATCTGGTCAAGAATCTTCATGTTGGGACTCTCAGGATTTGCAGTTGTGAACAAGTTTTAGCACATTCCAATGCACCTCATGCATACAAGCACCAATTCATGGCTGGAATATACTAGTAATTACAACAACCCACAAAACAATGGCTTCTTTCCTCATCAATTCGTCCTCATGTCCCAACCAAGAACAAGAATGAATGAATGAATGAACCAAATAATAGAGTGAAAGAGTAAATGGAGAAGAACTTCCAAACATCCCACAAGAGGAGTTTATATAATTACATGAAATCAAGAACCACACGGCCTTCCCCCAGAGAAGCTCATGTAACCACTTTTCTCAGTTAAAACCAAGATGGGTAAATAAAATATAATAAAAATATGTATCCCCTTTAGTCCCCTCTCTCATGGAATCATAGCGCCCTATAACTCTTATCCTTGTCCATCTTGCAGCCAGTGATGTATTTTATTATTTGCAATGTTCAAAGTATTACATTTCCTATGCACTTCAACCTCTTTTAATTGTTCATGCACTCTCGCCTTTCATCAAATAAAAAAATACATTATTAATATGGAGACTCAAAACTGGGGCATTATAGACCTTTTCTCACCAAAAATGTGTTTCCCACAATATCTTGAATTCAATTCCCATAAATCTACATCATTACTTATTATGGAATAAAAGGAACAAAATATAATTAATTGTTGCATATGTGAGAAAATTAAATGAACAAAATAATTAATTTGTAATATGATCTAAAAATAAGCAGTAATTTACATTAAGGCCTTTGATGAGTTGAAACCAAGTCTCTAGTGGATTGGATGATGGACTGAATGCATTAAACATTTTTCCTATAGGGTCCTTGTGTCAAAATTCATATTTCTTGACAATGCATTTTTTTCCTTTTTTTTTCAAGTGTTCATGATACAAATACAATGTCATTCAATGTGTCTCTGTTTGTGTCAAGATAGCATCATTATACATCATGGTTTTCATCACAATGATCGATGTGAATGGAGATGTTGTCATATTTAGTGTCTCCTTTGTGGCATATATATTTTGTCATATTAAAGTCATTTGTGGCATCGCAGAGTGTCATGTTAGTGTCATAATATAATTAATTATTACTATAATAATTAATTAGTTAAATAGTGTTAAAAAGTGTACAACTTGAGTCACAAGCCTAATAGTTAAGAACATGGCTTTTCTCCTTGAATATCACATGTTCAATTCCAAAGGGGGGTAGAGTATGTATATGTGAGCAAGTCGTTGTTTGCAGATATTAGTGTGGGGTCAAAAAGGTACCAACACTCTCATTCTCAATTATGGGCTAGAGAGTGGAACGAATTGTGTTTCTTGGGCAGACTTCAATGCCCAAAATTTTAAGCCCGATGAGTTAGCTTGAATGGTTGAGTGTTGTGAAATAATAATAGGAGGTCACGAGATCAAGTCCCTGAACATATATATTGAAGAATATATTGGTCGACCTCACTTAATAAAGAGTTTTGTGGGATTTGTATTCCATCAAAATAATTAATTCAATTATTATTGTTAATTAATTAATTAACCAGGGGAGGCAGGTGCGAGACGGTTTCTTTTTGACCCTAGAGGAAATCGAGTAATGGAGTTCTATTGGAATTTAGGGATAACCACTAATAACAAGGCCGAAGTGTATGCCTTTTTCCTTCGTGTACAGTTGGAAAAGCATAGACAAATATATGGTCTAAACATAGTAGGAGACTCCAAAAACATAATTTGTTATTTTGTTACTACCTCTTCCCCGAAATACATAGGCTTGAAAATTTTGGTGGATCACATAAGAATCTCCTTGCAAAATTATAAGGCTCATTGTTTTCACATATATAGACACCACAATAAAGCAGTTGATTCCATGGCGATTAAGGCTATTGGATTACCCCCTGGTCTTATGAGGGTGGAGGGTGAGGACCATGTGGTGAATCCCACATATCCATGATTGGGTCATGGAGAAAGAAGAGCCCTGTACACGTGGAACGTCTTGTTCATCTGGGTGGAGGTGGCATGCAAAAAGAAATTATGAGTCAAGTCATAAATTTAATGAGCATGAGTGCAGTGTATAAACTTAATGGAATATATATTTTGGCTCGTGGTTGGATTCACCAAAGTGGGAGGTCTGTATGTTATTGGTATGAGTTCATTCCCAATCCAATGAATCTGAAGTAGGGGAGGAGTATGGTTATTATGGAAGAAAGTGGTAAGGATGAAAAAGTACGGAATAGCGTGCCAAAATCAGAAGGTGTCATCAGCCTTATCTTGATTATGCATGGTCATCTTGTGGGAGATAATCTAGATATGGATTTGAAGGTACGTCAAACATATGTTTCCATCTATTCATTTAATTCAAAGGTTATTTATGGAAAGGTGGAAGACTTTTTGGTCACCTTTTTTTGGGTTCTCTTGGGTTTTCCAAAACCTGGCTCGGATCTTCAAGAATTTGGATCCCCTAGATGTCCCTTAGCAATCTCTTTGTTTTCGGGGTCTTCTATAGTTCCCGGTGATATTAATTCTCTAATATCTGAGGAAAATTTTGGTGGGGAATTGCAAGTAGCCAGTAGGAGCATTGTAGCTTTCATTACTCCTGCACAAGAGGCGTTGAAGCTTCCCATCTTCATCATTCAAAGAAATTATTTGAGGAATTTTTCAAGATATTGGTTCAACGTGGAAAACTGGGATATGTATGAATCCCTTAACAAGGAAATGGATATAAGTGAAGTCGAGGAAAGAAAATTTTTGACCATTTGTGTCAGCTCTCTCAGTTCCAAAACATCATTTTCATTATATACTCTTGTTCAACATCAAGTTCTTCTTGTCCAACTTCAGGACGAAGTGGAATTCTTGTGCAGTCAATTGGCTTCACTCCAACTACAGATAGCTCTGCGAGAAGAGGAACATGGTAATTCTAGTTCTGAAGAAGGAAATGTAGGAAGGGTACCTCTAGAGTCTATGAATCTTTTGGAGTTGAATGCACATGTGGAGTCTGCGGAGGACAAGGACAAGCCAAGGAACAATAATGGTTCAGATCCAACAATAAATATTTAAGTATGTTTTGTTTATCATTATGTATAAATGGTATCTATTACCGAGTTTGTATTGTCCAATTTAGAAGTAGTATGAGTAATTGGTTAAGCAATTATAGCAAGACAAATTTTTGGTTGACAGAAGCTCTAATAGAGCTGGAATTGTGGCATTTTTAACACTTTTTGTACTCTATGGTCTAGGCCATGCCTTTTTAATGAATAAACATCCACCAAATTCTGTAAAAAAAAATTAATTAAATAATTAAAACGATTATTTCCATTACTATTATTAATTAATTAAATTAATTCCACTACTATTAATTAAATTAATTAATTCCACTATTATTAATCATTATAACTATTAAATATGCTCTACAGTGTTTCAGATCGGGTGGGTTTTTTTCAACCCTTCTAGAGCATTGCAAGAATGTTGAGTGAGAAACTTCATCGTGTTTGAATACTGTGGAGATTCATTGAACTTCCAAGAGGAACACCATCATCATTGTGTGTAAATTATTATTAATAATAATAATTTATTTTTAAGGTCACGACCAAGGCAGACACCAAATTGGTGTATGTGACCCTCTTGTTTGTGGGACAAGGGACCCACTCTACCCAACAATTTGAATGGTAAAATATACAAAGATATACATACCCTACCCCCCTATGGATTTGAACTTGTAACCTCTTACAAGGAAACACATGTTCTTGACCATTAGGCCCACTTAGGTTGTATATAATAATAATCCAATTTTAAGGTCATGGCCAAGCCATACACCAAATTGGTGTATGAGACTCCCTTTTTTGTGGGACAAGGGACTCCCTCTACACAACGAGTTCACTGCTAAAGTCTACAGAGGTATACATACCGTACCCCTTCTGGATTTGAACTTGTGACCTCTTACAAGGAAATACATGTTCTTAACCATTAGGCCCACTCAAGTTGTGTGATTGAAACACACTTTTACTATTAGCTAGTTCATTTAAAAAGAACATTATCTAACTAAATTTAGGTGATTGAAACACACAATTGCTTTTACTATTTTAAAATATGAAAAGGTTCAAATTTTATTTAACAATATTTTAGGGGTGATTTAAAGACATAATTGTTTTTGCTATTTTAAAATGTGAAAAAATTCAAAATTTATCTAACAATGTTTTAGGTTTATTATGAGGAATTACAATCTTAATACATTAAATCTTTTAACCCTTAACACATAGTTTACTAGTTAACCCCCCTAACATTAGTTCACTAGCCACCAATCTTTTAAAATCCATTAATCCACAACTAACTAACCCAGAATGATCTTTAACTAGATAACCACTAGCCTCTAATGATCCTAATCCACTAAATGCTACCCATAAGTAACTAATTCTCAATGGCTCCTAACTAACCCATAAATTATTAACTAGTTGATTTATGAATTGACTAGACATTTA
>JASDQU010100462.1:113425-129434 GCA_032191745.1 Picea mariana | reverse complement strand
AAATATTTCAACACCATTGAGTGACTTGTTGAAAAATAAAAGACCCTGGATTTGGACGAATAAGTGTCAACCATCATTCTATGAGTTGAAGTGCAGACTTGTCTCAACACCCTTGTTGAAGATGATAGACTTTGAGCAATCATTTGAGGTGCAAGAGGATGAATCAAACTTCTCCATTTGGTGGAGTTTTGTCATGGGAAAGTCATCCACTGGCCTATGAGAGAAAAAAGCTATAATACCACAAACAAAGGTACATTTTTCATGAGAAGGAGATGACTGCAATTATGCATTTCCTACAAGCATGGAGGCACTACTTGTTGGGAAATCCACCTTTTGTGAAGAAAAAAAATGTGGCAATGAGCTAGTTCACCACTCAATTGAAGTTGTCACCCAAGTAGGCATAGTGGAAATATTCTTGGAAAAGTTTGACATGACCATTCAGTATCGACGGGGCAAGTTGAACGTAGTCGTGGATCCCTTAAGTAGGAAGGAACAACTTGCATCCTTGGAGGAGGATGAGTTGTCAATACCCATGGGTAGTCAAATGCATGTCTCGATAGACTTGCAAGAGAAGATCAGAGAGGGATTGCACAAGGATCCCATAACTTTGAAAATCATGAAGTAGGTGCAGGAAGGAAAAATGCATAAGTTTTGGATGAATGATGGACTCTTGTATTTTGGTGAGTACATCTATGTGCCTAAGTATTTTAACCTTTGAAAGGAGATCCTAAGGGAGTGTCATGAATCGCTTTAGGTTGGACACCCAAGATAGTAGAGAACATTGACATTGTTGGAATGAGGTTATTTTTATCACACAAGTTTTAGGTTGGGAAAATCCTAACTCAAACCACAATATGGAAACAACTAAGAGAACACCTACCCACTATCACCTTAGACATGCAAAATTGTCACTTTAGAGATGAAGTAATCACCTCAAGGGGGGAATCTCGGTGACCCTGGGGGAAATGAGATGGAAGATGAAGAGATGATGGAGAGTCCCCCTATAGTTCAATTATGGAAGGTAATAAGGGCTTGAAAAGAGTCTTGTAGATGGTGGAAGATGTACCATGGTATAGAAGACCTGCCAAGTAGTGATTGTACCTATCTAAGACATAAGGAGAAGAAAGATACAAGCCCCATAATCTGTTGGAAAAGAAAGTTAATATTGTTGTCCCTAGTTGCAGTAATAAACAATAATATATATCAGAAAAAATGAGTAATAATAGATGCAAATAAAGTTTCTAAAAGTCTAGTTAAGATTGCAAGAGACAAGCTAGCAATAACTAGTTTAACTCAAGTATTGATGCATGAAACTTTAGCAACAAGAGAAGATTGTTATAAACAAGTAATACAGATATAATTATCAGCCTTATGTCTGTAGCACACAATTTGTTACAATAAGGAAATCAACCACCAAAACTTGCCAAAAATACACTCAAAAGATGCGTTGAGATTGATAGATTAAAGGGGCAAACTTCTAGCAATTTTTTACGATTGGTTTGTGAGTTATTAAAAGATTTGTTTTAGGGTTTCTACAGCCCTAATAGTTGTAGATTAAAGTTGTAACAGCAGAAAGAATTAATTGGAGAAACAAAATGCCCTTCTAGCCTTAGCAAGCTTAGAACACAGAGAATATATTCCAACTTAGACAATCTCAATATCTCAAATTTTTACGATTACTAGCGCAATGATTTATTTCTCCAATGCATGAAGATTAGTGTCTTTCTATTGGGAAAATGGATTCTCTTGATTAAACAAGTTGGATGAGTTACTTCCTTGGGGTTGTAAGCCCTTTTACTCCCCAAGGAAAACCCTAACCAACAAGGAAAACCTAGGAGGGTGTAAGCCCTTTTACTCCTCCTAGTATCCTTTGCACCAAAATTATTTCAAACAATTATAATGAACTTGGAGGGGGTTGTATTCCTTTATACTCCCCAATAAATCTATGATGTCTCATTCCCATGAGTAGGCCAACAAGGAGTGACTTAGTAGTATATATGTTCCCACAGACTATAGTCAAGCACAATCAAGGAACAAAAGGGATAAATAAGGGTGATTTGGTGGCTAAATGATGAGTTGAGCCAAAAGGCATAGGAAAAGTCACTTAAGCCTAAGTCAATGAAGAATTAAAACGAAAAGGTGATAAAGGGGGACTTAATTAATTAATTATTCACGTTAGGAGGAAAAGCACCTATCTTAAGTGAGGTCAATGGTGAATTAGATCGAGAAGAGTATAAAGGGAGGAATTCGACCTAATTCCTCATTATACATTGTTATCATTTGATGTTGAGAGTTCCCAAAGGAGGAAGAGATTCAACTTCTACTATTTTGTGGATTTCTAGAGGAAACCACCACCATTGATAGGTTTCGGTGTTGAGAGACACACCCTATCCCATCGGAGATACCATCCAGGTATTTCACCGTGTTATTCAGGAGTATCCAGTTATCAGTGTTGCGCAGCTCAACTAGTGGGGGCGCAAGTTAGATAGAGGGTTTGTGTAGCTGCATGAGATCATAGCTTGGATTGCAGTTTCCTTCTGACCCAGTTGATATACAACCAAGGTGCATAGATTGAGCCACTTTCCATCATATCTGGACGGTGGAATCCTTCAGAGTGCATCATTCATCCATTTAGGGTGAAAATCTTTTGGAAGGACAGTTGGGGTTATAGACGGAGCATCAGAGTAGATCTAGGGAAACCCTTCTGACCCAGTTCCACATTTGGTGAGGCGATCATTTTTAGTCCTATAACAGTCGATTATGTTGGTGGAATCATTTGGGGTGCATCCAGAGAGCCAGGAGGTGCGCAGACCCCCAGGGGACAAGATCCAGAGAATTAGAGGCCAGATCTGTCATCAGGTAGTCACCAGTATCATTCTAGAGGCTAGGGTGTTCCTATTGGGACAGTTTCCAACTCATTCCGATGGGTATAAACTTCTGGACGAGTTTTCCAGTTTGTAGCGGTTACCGTGCTTCTCTGGAACCACTATTTCTGATCTATTCGTGCATGCATCAAATCTTCCTTCATCTTCTGATCACATGTATTTTATGTTATTTTCTTGTATTTCAATGATGATCCATGATATCTAGCTGAAGACTGACTTCTATATTTTCAGTATTTCATTGTATTTCCATGCTTGAATCTCATAATATATATTATTGGGCGGTTAATGTTCCTTATTTTCGCATGCATCATATATATACTATTTAAACCATAACATATAACATGAACATGAAACAACCACAAAACATCTCAATCACATAACTGAAATGCATCCAGAAACCCCTAGAGTATCAGATCTGAAGATAAAACGCATTCAGAAACCCCCAGTGTATCAAATTTGTGAGACATAACACTAGATTTGTAGTGGATATCCTGATCAGCGGGATCAAGGATATTTTAGTGGTATCAGAGCTTTAGTCTTGCCATCCTGTGACTAAAGATGATGAGTATAGCAGAAGACCCAGATGGTCGTGAGCATGTAGGTGAAAAATATGTCACTTCCAACAGGCACAAGGAAAGAAGGCCTATGCCTGACTTTCCTCCTTTCCCTCCCAGTTCAGAGGAAGAGTAAGAGGCACACAGAGAAGCAGAGAGAAGGGCAAAGCATGAGGTTAGGCGAGAGGCAGAAAGGAGGCTAGGAGACAGATATGAGCAACCATAGGGCAGTGGTAAGGCCCCCATGGAACCAGAGGCCACCTTCATGCAGATTATTAGTGATATGTTGGTTAGTCAACAAAGCATGTCTCAGTCCTTGGCTCAGGTGGCTGATAGATTGGCTATGGCGGGAATACTGGGAACACAAGCCCCACATGTAGCATAGGGGAAATCAGGGGCAGGTAGTAGAGCCTAGTCACCCACTCGCACATACACCTCTATGAGTAGGATTCCCCGACCTTTGTTTCCCAGTTTCCAGAGGGAACCCTCGGTAGCAGCACAGATGTTGATAGCACAAAGACCTTCAACTCACCTAGAGGACATTACAGATTATCGGAGGGAGTATGCAGCATTGGGCCATGACTTCCATCAGGATATGACCTTGGTCGAGTATTGTGGACTCAGACTCAGGAACCACCCCAAAGAGCCACGGAGACGAGAGCCGCAGCAACAACAGGGGCATAACAATGACTTCATTCGAAAATTTGGTAAAATCACCATACCTTCTTTCGACAGATCATCAAAATGCATCGCCAAAGCTTGGGTACAGAAGCTAGACACCTACTACAAGATCAACCAGATGACCGAGTCAGAAGCCATTAGTTTCACTACCTTACACTTGGAGGGTGAGGCACACGAGTGGTGGTATCATGGATTGGTGACATTGGTCCATAGTCACATCACCTCCTACAAGGAGTTCACAAAGAGACTCATGGATATATTTGACAAGAGGGATCCAAAGATCCATTTCATAGATCTATCCCAGTTGAGACAAATGGGCACAACAAAGACATTCATATCAGAGTTTCAGAGGGTAGAAGTGGTAGTGACAGATATATCTGAGCCTTGACTGATCATGTTATTCACAGAAGGGCTCACAGAACCCTTGAGAGGATGGGTGAAGGCATACCGGCCTCACACCTTGCAGGATGCCATCCGATGCACTAGAGATTTGGTGGACTCCGTGCCAAAAACTAAACCCTCTACCAAACCCTTTGTACCACAGAGAGACAAGGATCAAAAGAATCCTCAAAGGGATTGGAAGGGTAAGCCCAATATGGATGATGATATGAGACGAGAGTTGATGAGGAAGAATATTTGCTTCTCTTGCAAAGACCCTTGGGTCCCAGGGCATAGATGTCTGGGAAAGGGACAACTCCACTACATTGAAGTGGAATCAGGCAATGAGGAGGAGGATGAGGATATAGGGGAATAATAAGATAGTGAGTCAGAGGATGAGACCACTCAGGAGCTAGAGAAACAGCCAAAGAAACTTAGATACCGACAGGGGCACAGGCCAAGGAGGAGACAAAACCTCGTAGAGAGGTGAAGGAGGGAACCATAGCCACCCTTTCAGGAGTACCTAGGTACAACACTCTCAGGCTCAAGGGCCTTGTACAGGGGCAATGCATGACAACCTTAGTTGATGGTGGGGCCACCCACAACTTCATAGATGTGTCCTTAGTAGCTAGGAGGGGGTTACGCACTGAGGAGTTTGAGGGATTCCATGTAGCAGTGGCAGATGGATACATGATGACATGTTTGGACATGATCCCAGACCTAGAGTTCAAATTAGGAAACTACATCTTGACAAACACCTTCTATGTAGTTGACCTATCATATATAGATTTTGTGTTGGGGGTAGAGTCATTATATTCATTAGGGGAGATCAAGTTCAACTATCATACATTGACCATGAGCTTCAGAGATTCCAGTGGATCGAGAGTTGTGTTGAGAGGCATGTCTACATGGGCACCTTGAGCGATATCAAAAAAGAGGATGGAACAGATCTTTCGTCACGGTGATGTGGCTTACACAGAAGAGTGTTTGATCACCACATGGAAGGATTGAGAGGGTAGGGATCATTCCGACCCACAAATCAAAGAGCTTCTAGGTCAGTATGAGCCAGTATTTGGGCTGATACCACTAGGGAGACCACCCAACAGGGGATTTGAGCACATGATTGAGTTAGAGGCGGGGGCTACACCAGTGATCAAAACGCCCTATAGGCACCCCAATAAATTCAAGGACGATATTGAGAAATAAATCAAAGAATTTCTTGCAATGGGGCACAACAGGCCTAGCATGAGTCCTTTTGCATCTTCAGTCGTTCTAGTATTGAAGAAGGATGGCACGTTACGGATGTGCATCGATTGAGCGATCAATAAGAAAACGATCAAGAATCGATACCCCATCCCACGCATAGATGAGATGATGGAAAAGTTACATGGGGTAGTTTTCTTCACTAAGATTGATCTACAGTCAGGATACCATCAGATCAACATCAGGGAGCGGGACATTGAGAAGACAACATTCCAATGCCATTTCAAACACTTTGATTTCTTGGTCATGCCTTTTGGATTGACCAACACACCAACCACTTTCCAGTCTTTCATGAACCATATCTTTAGAGGAAAGTTGAGGAAGTACCTTCTGGTATTCGTCGATGATATACTGATCTATAGAAAGACATGGGATGAGCATCTAGCAAATTTGGGGGAGGTCTTGGATATTATGCAGGCACAGTCATTATATGCCAAGGAGTCAAAATGTGAATTTGGCATGAGATAAATACTGTACTTAGGGAATATTATCAGTGATCAGGGAGTAAAAGTTCATCAGGAAAATATCAGGGCCATTTTGGATTGGCCAATGCCGAAGAACCTCATGGAGCTAAGAGGATTCTTTGGGTTATGCAGTTACTACAGGCGGTTCATCAAGGGCTTTTCACAATTGGGAGTACCACTCACAAACTTGACCAAGAATGGTGATTTTCATTGGACAGAGGAGTCACAACAGAAATTTGACAAAATGAAGGAGGTTATGAGCACATGCCCTGTTCTAACCCTTTCAGACTTCTTGCAACCGTTTGTCTTAGAGTGCGACGCATCAGGGGTGGGGATTGGAGAATTTTTGATGCAGTGGGGCCACCCCATTGTGTTTGAGAGAAGGAAGCTCAACGATTCAGAGAGACTCTATCCTATTTATGAAAAGGACATTCTAGCGATCATGCATGCCTTAACCAAATTTAGGCAGTATCTGGTAGGCAATAGATTTGTAGTGAAGACTGATCATAATAGTCTCAAGTATTTCCTAGATCAGAAAGACCTCAGTGAGAGATAGAAAAAGTGGGTCTCAAAGATCTAAGCCTTTGACTTTGACAGTGAGTATGTCAAGGGGAAAAGGAATATCATAGCAGATGCCTTGTCTAGGAGGCCATCAGGATGTTCGATGATGGACATTTGTATAGATTGGAAAGCTCATTTGTTGGTGGATTACTCCAAAAACAATTTTTCTTGTGAGGTGATGGATGGACAGGTGATTGATGATAGATACCAGGTTCTTGATGACATCATTTTCTACAAGGATCGGATCTACCTGGTTCCAGAATCTACCCTGAAGGGGAAAATTCTGAAGGTGTGTCATGATTCGTCTACAACAGGGCATCAGGGGTACTTCAAAACATATATAAAGATTAGGGAGAAATTATCATGGAAGGGTCTCAAGGATGATGTGTTGAAACACATCCGGGAGTGCACGACTTGTCAGCAGAACAAGTCCAAGAAGACACACCCCGCAAGGTTGCTACAACCTCTACCCATTCCAGAGTATAAATGGGAGAGCATTTCTATGGATTTCATTACAAGCCTTCCTCGAGTTCAGGGTAGGGACTGTATATTTGTGGTGGTCGAAAGGCTGACCACATTTGCACATTTCTTTTCCATACCCGCAGACTACAAGGCCATACAGGTAGCAGAGTTGTTTTTTAGGGAGGTATTCTGGTTGCATGGTTTACCCAAGCAGATAGTCAATGATAGAGATGGGCGCTTCATTAGTGCATTTTGGCAGTATATTTTCAGGTTGACAGGCACAGAGCTAGCTACGAGTATTAGCTACCACCCATAGACAGATGGACAAATAGAGATCACCAAAAAATGGGTGGAGGGGTATCTAAGGAACTATGTGGGGGGAAACAACATATATGGGTGAGTGTTGCTACAACACAACTTACATTATGTCTATTAGGATGTCACCATTCAAGGCATTGTATGGATACGATGCACCCTCCTTTGTGGAGACTTTGTTTGGGGACAATAGGGTCTCAGGGGCCAAATATTGGGTGGAGGAGAGTCAAAGGATTCTACAGGCAGTGAGGGAGAACTTGCAGATGGCTCAAAACCAACAGAAGATCTATGCAGATGAGCACAAAGTCAAGTGCAGTTTCGAGGTAGGGGATTTGGTTTTTTTGCGATTACAGCCATACAGACAATCCTCCTTGAAGAGGAGCAGAGAAGAGAAGCTGAAGCCAAAGTTTTATGGGCCATATAGAGTCATCAGGAGGATAGGCGAGGTGGCATATGAGATAGAGCTACTAGAGAGTAGCAAGATTCATAACATGTTTCACGTCTCTTGCCTTAAAACAATTGTGGGACAACATATTAGTATTTCATAGGAGTTTCCACCCTTAGATGAGGAGGGCTAGTTGGAGCTAGAGTCGAAGGAGGTACTAGAGAAAAGAGAGCGCAGGTTGAGGAGCAAGGTCATCAGGGAGTGCTTGGTTAGATGGAGGGGTCTTCCAATGGAGGATGCCACATGGGAGGGAGAGCATATTTTGCAACACCCGGGATTGATGTTGCTTGAGGACAAGCAATCTCAGGAAGGGAGGACTGTGATGTCTCATTCCTAAGAGTAGGCCAGCAGGGAGTGACTGAGTAGTCTATGTGTTTCCGTAGACTATAGTCAAGCACAAACAGGGAACAAAAGGGAGAAATAAGGGTGATTTTGTGGCTAAACGATGAATTGAGCCAAAAAGCATAGGAAAAGTCACTTAAGCCTAAGTCAATGAAGAATTAGAATGAAAAGGTGCTAAAGGGGGACTTAATTAATTAATTATTCACCTTAGGAGGAAAAAAGCCTAGATTAAGTGAGGTCAGTGGTGAATTAGATCGGAAAGAGTATAAAGAGAGGAATTCGACCTAATTCCTCATTATGCATTGTTATGATTTGTTGTTGAGAGTTCCCAAAGGAGGAAGAGATTCGACTTCTATTGTTTTGTGGATTTCTGGAGGAAACCACCACCATTGATAGGTTTCGGTGTTGAGAGACACACCCTATCCCATTAGAGATACCATCTAGGTATTTCACCGTTCTATTCAGGAGTATCCAGTTATTAGTGTTGCACAACTCAGCCAGTGGGGGGGAAAATCAGATAGAGGGTTTGTGTAGCTGCACGAGATCAGAGCTCAGATTGCAGTTTCCTTCCGACCCAGTTGAGATCCAGTCAGGGCATATATATTGAGCCACTTTCCATCAGATTCACATGGTGGAATCCTTCAGAGCGCATCATTCAGCCATTTAGGGCACAACTCTTTTGGAAGGACAGTTGGGGTTATAGACAGAGCATCAGAGAAGAACCAGGGAAGCCCTTCCGACCCAATTCCGCATTTGGCGAGGTGATCATTTTGAGTCATATAGCATCCAATTCCGTTGGCGGAATCATTTGGGGTGCATCTAGAGTGCCAGGAGGTGCGCAAACCCCCAGGGGACGTGATCTGAAGCATCAGAGGCCATACTTGTCATTCGACAGTCACCAATATCATTTAGAGGCCAGGGTTCTTCTATTGGGATAGTTTCCAGCTCATTCCGATGGGTATAACCTTCCGGACAAGTTTTCCAGTTTGTAGTGGTTACTGTGCTTCTCCGGAACCGTCAATTTTGTCGATCTATCTGTGCATGCATCAGATATGCCTTCATCTTATGATCATGGATATTTATGTTATTTTTTTGTATTCCAGTGACGATCCATGAGATTTAACTGAATACTATCTTCTATATTTCCAGTATTTCATTGTATTTACATGCTTGAATCTCATAATACATATTATTGGGCGGTTGATGTTCCTTATTTCTGCATGCAGCATATATATACTATTTAAACCATAACATATAACATGCACATGCAACAACCACAAAACATCTCAAGCACATAACTAAAACGCATCCAGAAACCCCCAGAGTATCAGATCTGAAGATAAAACGCATTCAGAAACCCCCAGTGTCTTAGATCCGTGAGACAAAACACTAGATCCATAGTGGATATCCTTATCAACAGGATCATGGATATTTCAAAATCATCACATTAACCTTACAACCAAGAAAAGAGAGAAATAAACATGAAATCCTTACCTAGTTGTAGCATTAATAAGATGAAACCCTAATTCACCAAGAAAATTCCACCATAAAGCAAGAAACAAGCCTCCAAGAGAGATATTGCATCATCCATCCATCCAATAACAAAGATAAACTTTCACAAGATAATGTAACCAAGAGAAATAAAGAGAAATTTCCCAAGAAGGGCACAAATTTCACCCAAGTATCCTTCTCCACATGGGAGAGCTATGATGAAAATGAGATACAAATGATCTCTATTTATACAAAATTTCTTAAACATAGTGTGTCCACATAGTTTAGGGTAAACCAAAATATAAGGGGTCAACAACCCTAATCTTTCCCCTTTACAAAACAATATTATCTAATTCATACTTTTGCACATGAAAGGAACCCTAAAACATGACATCACCCTCCTTTTGGGCAACCTTTGGCACTTTTTGGTAAGTCGTTGAGGTTGGATAAGGGATGTTGGGCTTCCAAAATCCATATTCCAAGGTGTTGGGACCTCTCTCCACTAAATCAAGGTGCCACTCCTCATCAAAGCACCAAGTGTCCCATTACCACCACATCATAGCTCATGTATGATGTTAAGCTCCAAGAAGGTGACGTTTTGCCTCTCTCAAGTAATTTTTTTGGGTGGTAGGGTCTAGGTTAGGTCCTCCGTGATGTCATATAAGAATCTAAAGGCATGTATACATGATCCAATATGTGGTCCCTTGGAATCCAACCTATGGGATGCAAGCCCCATGGAAGCACAAGCTAGGCTTGTTCCTCCAAAATTGTCCACCAGTTGGGTCCTGCAAAGACAAATGGATACGCCCTCCAAGGATCTCAAGTCAAAGCATCATGATGGGTAAATCAAATCAATAAAAGAGCCATCTAATAAAGTACATCCAAACCACCTCATCAAAATAAAATAATGCTCAAAGACCCTATGCAATTTTCCAAGTTGAGGTATGGGAGGGTTGACAAAACGACCTATTGGGTGAATCGTTCCTCAAGTTTAGGGGTGTTTCCCAAGGGGAACTTTCTCTAAGTCATGTAGATGAGTTTTCATGGATGAGGGGAAGAATTTTGGGAATGGGGTTCATGACATACAATGGGTTGTAGTGTCTCACTTATGGGTTCCTTTGTAGAGGGTGTGTTGCACCTTCGTTTTCAATGCATCCTTTTTACAAGCCCATTCATTTCCATTAATTAATTAAGGTCCAAACACTGGGTACTCCCTAGGGTGAATCGATTAGCTTGGCGGGAAGTACCAAAGTGTCACTTGAAAGGAGAAGTAAACATAGTGCCATGGGGGTATAGTCTAGATTGTAACACACTTTATGTAAATCCCTCAATCAAGTGGGACATTTATGTTATGTGTTTTCTTTTGTAGGTCTTTGATTTTTTTAGGAGAATATTTTCATTGCTCTGAATACCTATTTGGGAGAGAATCTGGAAGGTTCATAATCAAGATTTTATCTTTTCCCAGCCACAAGCCTCTGGGACTTCAACCCCTTCTTCCCATGAAGTGAGGGGCAACCCCTTCTTGGGTCAGTACACCCGAAAAACCTAAAAGGTGAGTAGATGAGGGGATAAAGTGTGTAAAGTGAAAAGTATGATCAGGAATGGCACGATGAATCGTCAAAAGGACATCCCAGTATCATACCTATCCCTAAGGGTGACCCTCTTACTAGGGCACATTTTCAACCACTAAGGTGAAAGAGGGAAAAGAGCACAATGTCCAAGAAAATGTCACATAATCAAAAGCAGTAATTGATGCAACAAACTAAAATTCTTCAAATATTGAAATGACACTCACCATATTACCTAATTGTACCTCATGGAGCAAGACCCGATGTATTTCTAAATCCATTTGATGTGGTGGATATCGTCGTGATGAACTTGGAGTTGTGGTGGTGTGGTGGGTTTCTATCTGTGCAAGTGGACACTACTGGTCAAGCTGTCTCTCGGTACTCCATGTCTTCAACCTAATGGCCTCAAGACATCATCTCCTTAGTTATCCCTAGAAGTTGGGTATAACATCTAGCTCCTACTTGGGGACATGTTCTCGCCGTAGAGTGCATGAGAACCACAACATCTCCTAGTGGAAATCTTCCTACACTGAAACATGATGTTGTAAAATATAGGGTGGTTCTATCACCCTTCTTCCATATACATCAAAACCAAAAATGAAAACTAATCTAGAAAATAAAATTTTAGCATTTTTTCATAAATTTCTAAATTAAACATGGAAGCAATATGAAAGTAGATCAAAATTAAATATGAAATGAAACTAAACTATCATGAGAAATCAATATGAAAATGAAAGGAAATCAAGATGACCTACCTACTTACATGGGGCCTTGGAGATTAGGTCCTGAAATGTTAGGTGAAGTCGCATAACCAGTGCAAATAGTCTATCATCTCATCAAGGTATCTCCCCCTATGCTTAATCACGTAATACAACAAAGATAAGTCAAGCACATAATGGTCATGAGCATAAATGAGCATATAATCAATCATGAAATGAAACTCATAGAGATGAGTGGGAGGGAGGAAATCCTGCTGGAGAGAGAAACCATTAGCCTGATCATCCTTTCTAAAAGTGTAGTGACAAGCCTGATCAATCCATCTCCGAAGAGTTTCACCATATGCAGACGATGGCTTGTATTCATATTAACCCAAAAAATCACTGCTCTCTGAAGGTTGAGAAAGGATAAGGGATCCCAAGAAACCTTATGATTCCCAGAGAAGAGGAAACAAAATAAGGGAGGACCTCGGGTCTTCAGAAGGACTATTTTCCCATGTCCAAAACATGTTTCTTTTTAATCTATAAATCCTTTCGAAGGGACCCAATATGAAAACATTGTTTCTCTATGGTATGAGTCTTTGACTGCTCTAAAATGACCACATACTAGTATCCATCTAAATATGAGGATGAAGGTGGCTGAAAATCCTCATAGAACAAACTTTCATCCCCAAAAGGATTTGTATCACAACTCCTATGGGATAGCTGAAAATCACCCTGAAAATGTTGTGACAGGTCATCCTCGAATGGGTGGAATAAATCTCTAACCATGTCATCATCAGGCTTCCAAACATATGAATCATATACACATGAAGACCAGTCCTCTGAAGGTGACAACTCAATATTTTTTTCACAAGAGCTTCCCTCAATGTCGTAAATGGGGTCTCTATAAAAAATGAAACTACCGAAATCCCGTGTGCGTCTTCCAGTATGTATGAAAGTGTCTATGTGCTCATCAACCATATCCAAGGTTTCTTTCATATGGCCATCAATGTGACTAAAAATGACCATCTCTTTGTCTTCGTGTGTAGGAAGGACAAAGGCTAAGACAACTTCAACTGGATCTTCAGATTCTTCATCATTGAGATTATTTTCTTCTTCAAATTCATGCACAGGGGGAATGCAGGGATGGAAAACCTCACTTACATCAATTGGGATAAAAGATGACTATGTCTCAACATGTTGTGATTCGTCATAATTCTTATTTCTCTTTATGGACATGCCCCTCCATTGCCTCTTCATCGCAAGGGGCTTGATCCTTAATACATAGTGCTTTGTTTTTATTTTTTCAAAAGAACCTGTCACATCCAAGGGCTCCTCTAATACTTCTTTATTTCCAAAGTCATAGAATAAATCATCATAAAGGTCTTCAAAAGGGTCACGACTCATCATATTCTCTTCTTGATGTGCAGGAAGAGAAGAGGCCTAGATGTCTTCATCAAGTGAAAGGACAAATATGAGCACTTCATCTTCATCAAATGTCTCCTCCAGATATTCAGCATGAGAAAATTCAATGGGATCTTCCTGGTAACTCTCTTCATATATCTATCCTTCAAGCACTTCTTCATCCATTATCTCGTCATCCACTGGAAAACCTTCTCTGCAAAGAGCATGTTTGAACTCTTAGAAAGTATCTTGCAAATCTTGAGTAGCTGGCCGACAATGCTTAATCATGTTCTCCTCTTGATGTGAAGGAAGATTAGAGGCCTATATGTCTTCATCAAGTGGAAGGGCAGATATGAGCACTTCATCTTCATCAAATGTCTCATCCGTATCTTTAATATGAGAAAATTCATCAGGATATTCCTAGTAACTCTCTTCATATATCTGTCCTTCAAGCACTTCTTCATCTAGTGTCTTATCATCCACCTGAAAACCTTCTCCGCAAAGAGCATGTTTGATCTCTTGGAAAGTATCTCACAAATCCTGAGTAGTTGGTGGATAATGCCTAAGAAATTCTTCAATGGGCTTGGTAGAAGATGGGGTACTCTTTGGATTACATGAGTTTGCAAGACAACTCCTTTGACTTGATTCCAGTGAAGATACACAAAATTTCATCAACACATGTTCATGTAGCACATTGAAGCTTGAGGCATACTTCATATAATAGATTACATGGGTGACTGCTAGATTTGGATCACCATTAAATTTAGGGAAACTTATGCTCCGCTTTGTAGGGAAATTATTTGGATATCTGGGGATATTATGAACATCAATAGAAGGTTACACCTTATGGAATGTCCATGGTAAGTCCCATGAGGCCATGGTTCCATTACTTAGGGTAATACCTCAATAGAGTCACCAGATGAGATCAAGGCTCATCAAAGGATGGAAAGGGTAATCAGGCAAAGGTGGGTTCTTGGAAGGTGGAGTCACCAGATGAGCTTCAAGAAGAGCTCATCAAAGGTGGAAGGGGAACATCCTTCAGTGGAGTTGCCAAGAAATCTAGGGAAAGGATTTGGGATAGCTTTCCAAAGTGTCATTAGGGTTTGGAAGAGGATTCAAAATCCTCCTTGAAAATGTTGCCAAAATGTTATCACACAAGTTTTAGTCTGGGAAAATCTTGACCCAAACTAGAATATGGAGAAAACTAAGAGAACACCTACACACTGTCACCTTAGATAGGCATTCCCGTCACTTTAGAGATGAAGTAATCACATCAAGGGGGGAATCTCGATGATCCTAGGGGAAATGAAATGGAAGATGAAGAGATGATGAAGAGTCCCCCTATTAGTCAATGATGAAAGGTAAGAAGGGCTTGAAAAGAGTCTTATAGATGGTGGAAGATTTACCACTGTATAGAAGACCTGCCAAGTAGTGATTGTACCCGCATGAGACACAAGGAAAACAAAGATACAAGCCCAATAATATGTTGGAAAATCAAGTTAATCTTGTTGTCCCTAGTTGCAACAATGAATAGTAATATATATAAACAACAAATAGTAATAAGAGCTGCAAATAAAGTTGAAAACTCTAGTTAAGATTGCAAGAGACAAGCTAGCAATAACTAGTTTAACTCAAGTATTGATGCATGAAACTTTAGCAACAAGATAAGGATGTCATACAAAAGTACTACAGAGATAATTATCAGACTTATGGCTATAGCATACAAGTTGTTACAAAAATGAAATCAACCACCAAAACTTGCCAAAAATCCACTCAAAAGATGCACTGAGATTGATAGATTATAGGGACAAACTTCTAGCAATCTTTGACAGTTGGTTTTTGAGTTATTAAAATATTTGTTTTAGGGTTTCTGCAACCCTAATGGTTGTAGATTAAAGTTGTAACATAAAAAATAATAACATGGCGAAATAAATTCTCTTGTGGCCTTAGCAAGCTGAGAAACATAGAGAAAATATTCCAACTTAGATGATCTCAATATCTCATTTTTTTATGATTACCAATGCATGCAGATTAGTGTCTTTCTATTGGGAAAATGGAGTCTCTTGATTAAACAATCTAGATGAGTTACTTCCTTGGGGTTGTAAACCCTTTTACTCCCCAAGGAAAACCCTAACCAACAAGGAAAACCTAGGAGGGTGTAATCCCTTTTACTTCTAGTATCCTTTGCACCAAAGTTATTTCAGACAATTATAATGGACTTGGAGGGGGTTGTATGCCCTTATACTCCCCAAGAAATCATCACATTAACCTTATAACCAATAAAAGAGAGCAATAAACATGAAATCCTTACCTAGTTTAAGCATTAACCAAATGAAACCCTAATTCACCAAGAAAATTCCACCATAAAGCAAGAAACAAGCCTCCAAGAGAGCTAGTGCATCATCCATCCATCCAATAGCAAGATAAACCATCACAAGATAATGTAATCAAGAGAGATAAAGAGAAATTTCCCAAGTAGGGCACAAATTTCAGCCAAG
>JASDQU010100462.1:63769-82996 GCA_032191745.1 Picea mariana | reverse complement strand
CCTACACCTCGGGGACAAAATTTATAAATCTTAATAAAATATTTAAATTCAATTTAAAAGTTTAGAATATATATATTAAAATCTATAATTTTTATAAAAATATATATTTTTTATTTTTTTATTTGCTAGTTTGTTTGTGATTTGAGGGATTAGCCACACCAACCTTAACATGGTTGGATTTTTTGTCCAGTGAATTAACATCATAGAGTGTCTTAACAACACACCAACTGTCCTACACGTGTCTTAACAACACAACTCTGTTATCGATTGTCCTACACCTTGGGGACTAAAATATATTTTTTAATTAAAAAATAAATTATGTTTTAATTTATTTAATAATTAAAAAAAAATCAATTTAAAAGTTAGTATTTGTTGGCACAGGGGCAGACCTAGGGTTCAACGCTTCAACAACACACCAACAAAACCCTAACTACCCGCCCTTTCGACAACACCTGCAAAGCAGACAAAGTCTCACCCGAGGTAGAAGAAGGTGGGGTTATAGGACTCAAGTGTATGTAACCAAGCTGGGACACAGATTTGTGATAATAACACTTCGCAGAGTATTCTAGCAACACTTAGAAGGTGATATGCATTAATTCATTAGCTTCATTAACACCGCAGAACAAACCCTAAGATAGATCGATGCAGTAACAATAAAGATTAAACACTTCAATCATTTAGCACATAGCACTGAGTTAGATCTAACATTCATTCATCCTTAACATAACTAAAGCACTAAGCATCAACAGGTCTATCTAACATACATAATAAGCAAAGCACTAAGTAGATTCATAACATAACCAACAAAGCACAAAGAAAACCAAAGACACATGATATACGTGGTTCACCCCAGTGTGGGGCTACGTCCACCAACTGCTTCGTCTTCTTTATTATTCTTCAATCTCTTACATTTAGTTGCTCCTGTGCACTAAGCCACAGAGCCAAGCTTCGCACAGGACATGAGATCTGCGCACCGAGCACCAGATCCTCCTTCCCAAAACTAGGTCAAGGCAGAGAGCCAACTTCTCTATCGAGAACAGAGCCTTACATACACATTATGTTGCACTAAGAAACCAAAAACAACTTGCACTTAGCTACCAAGACTTCACTATTACATCGCTTAGCTACTTCTACCTTACAATCTTACTTATTTATACTTTTACAATTCCTTACAAAAAGGCCTAAACGTGGGAGAAACCATGGGCTGACATCACTTAACCCATTAAAAAATCTCTAAGGATTCAAGAACCCCTTACTGGGTCCACATAGTCCACAAAAAAAGTGAGATCCATGATCTCAGCTTTGCCTGGGCACTCCATCTTCGACCAGCGTGTCGAAGTCCGAAAAGTGGTCAAACCTGACCAAGGTTTCCTCAAAACTTGGTCAAGGGCCAACATGCCCCCAACACTCACCTGTGGCTCGTCCTGAGCCACTCAAGTATGGGCAATGTTGCTTTGAAGGCCTTGAGCTTCACTCGAGCTGTCTCGACTTGCTGCTTCGCTTGAGCCTCTTGCTTAGTGACCTCCTGGATTTTCTTCACTGTAACAGGCCCTTCCAAGCGTTGTTCCAATGTTGCAACCACTTGGTCCAGTTGCGAGTCTTGTCCCTCAATTTCCTCAAACACCTTGTAGGATTCATCCTGCAATGGTTGTAGCTTCTGCGTGACTTCCATTACTCTACCCTGGATGGTAGTAATTTGTTGCTGGACTGGGCACTGCTCCTATGATATTTTCATTCTCTCGACTACAGTGAGTAGCTTCATCTGTGCCTGCACGGAGGATGCCTGCTGTTGTGCCTCCTGTAACTGCGCTTCCTGTTTCCTCAGCTATGGATCTTCTGTGAGGCATTCATAAGTCTGTGCACTTCTATCGCTACGCTGTTTGCACTCTGAGGCGAGGGTTCTGATCCTTACTACTGTGGTCTTGGTAGCTTCCTCTCTTTGGTCACGCACTTCTTGCGGGGTGCTCAACACTGCTTGAGCCTCCAATTCTGTTATCCTGGCTTGAAGCTGCTGGAAGGTCTCAGCGAGCTTCACTACTTGAGCCTCAACCGACTCCTGGTCCTTCTATGCCAAGCCTGGCATAGAGTGACATGCTTTATTCACTACCTCTTTGAATGCGGCCATTATGTGAGAAGCTACTCCTTTTCTTTCTGTAGCTTCGCTTTATCCTCTTGGATCATCGCCCAAAACTCTTCTTTCTCATTTTCATAGGGGGTTACACAGTACCGTGCAATGCGTAATTGTTCTAAGGCTTCATCTTTCTCTTGTTTCAAGGCTTCTGTGGCCTTCTCCTTCTCTTCCTGGATTTTCTAAAGTCGAGCCTCTGTCACATCTGCCAGTCTTCTCAATTGGGCTAGTTCATCCCCCAATTTTGTATTCTATGGTGAGGAAGGCGCAGTAGGCATTGTGCGGACAGAACGAATAACTTGATGTACTTTGTTTAATTCCTTTTCAATCATGCCATATAGTTCGTCCTGCTTCGCTCCATATCTTTGCAAGATATCCTCGAAAGCATCCTCCATGGCTCCTCAGACTAGACTGATATCGTCTTTCGTGAGCATGGCCTCCAACTGGGGCTTACTAGCATGCGTCTTCTTTCTTGCTGAAGGTTTCTTTGGAGAAACCTTCCTCTTCTATGGTGTTATTGTCTCAGCAAGGGGATCTTTCGGTAGTGTAGCTTCGCCTTCTCCTTGATTTTCTCCTTCATCCCCTCCTCCATGTCCATCTGCTTGGTCTTCTCCTCCTCCTCCTCCTGCGAGTGAGCCAGATCCATTTTCTTCAGAGGCGCTGTCCTCCTCATCGGTCTTTATATTCTGGATGTCTTCTTGCTTCTTCTTCTTCTTCGTCCCACTGGACTGTCCAACATGCTCGACCTGGGTGACCAAGGGGCTTCCTATGGTGTCAGTGTCATAGATTTCTGCATCAACAATAGGTACAAGGAAATCTTCCGACCACTCCTTTGTGATCTGCTCCATGTCGTCATATATTATCTTGTAATATGACTGTAGTTCTTTCTTTCTCTCATCTCTGTGCGCAGTGATATATATAAAAAGCGGATCTGTGCGAAACTTCAGAAAAGGTCGCTACTAGTGCATGGTGTGCGGTGTCATGCGTTGAAATGATTCAATGGAAACCTTCAGTTGCTGATAATATGCATGGAACACAACGATCGACTGCCATTGCTTTGACATGTCATTGGTGTACCACAAGGTAGAAAACCTAGCGGCCAACGACTCTGATGGTTCGATATCCAGAAAGGTGGATCCTTCAGGCATTTGCCAAGCGACAAATGAAATCAACACGATCAACCAACTAAAGTGGAATTCATATCTAAGATCTTGAGCTTCGCAACAGTCTTTCTCGAGTTCATTGATGAGGTAACTCACCCAATTCATCTACATGCCCTCCACACATTTTCTTGTGAGGTCCACCATGAACCCGATGACCTGTGTCAGGCGATCCTTTCTTACGAGCTTGCCAGCTATGAGTTGGCAAGTGAGGCGCACTGCGCCATCCTATATAGAGGCTACCTTGTAACCTCGCTTTCCTTTTTCAACTTCGCCGTATGCTTCCTTGATGTGATGTGCCAGGGAGCGGTCTGAATCCTTCCTTGTATAAAACTGTTGAGGGTCAGGTCCCTTCATGCTTAATCCTGTAATCTGGTGGATCATCGCCGGATCCATAGTAATCCTCCAGTCGAGCCACATGTATCCACCATGATAACATGGAAAGAGGATTTTAACGCAAGCGTTAAGCTCCTGGTGGTAGCCAAAATGGGGAATCTTCATCACATTCAGCACAATGGACTACATCAGTGCCTTAATCCATGGATGGGAGATGATGGGAGGCTTCTTCCCAGTTGACTTCATCAAGTAGTAGTGGGGCGCTAGCATAACATAGTTCTTTCTGTCGCCCAGATTTAATTCGCTATTCTTCAGTAGTGGGATCTGTCCTAATTGACTTCCAACTACGCATATTAATTTCGGGATATACGCGGTGATCAGGGTGTACTCATAGTCTCATGAGATGTCTTCGCGGTTAACCGGGCCAGCCAAATATGGAATGTACTTTGGTAAGACCGACAGAATCTGTTTCGCATTACGCAGATCGCCGTGATGCTTACTTTGCTACTCAGTCATGGGGTTGACATGGCCAGAATGTCATCCAGTCGAAGGGGAAGCTTGTAGTTCCCTAGTTGACGATGCCTGGACACCTTCAGACATAGATCTATCAACCATGAACTTCTTCAAAACCTCCTCGACAGACTTCTCTAACTAAGTGGGTTCGCCCGACATTCTCATTGTTAAACAGACAGGTCGGGGTAGGCGAACGAATAAGCAGGGTAGACAAATAGACAACGGCGTCTAGTTTCTGATAACACAACTTGACACACAATCAATTCTCGGTTGGCTCAGTTAATCACGGATGGTAAAAAGTGGTCCTGGCACAGCATCTGATGGGTTCAATAAGCGGGGCACCGTAAAAGATTCTTCCAATGGGTAGGAATTCTTCCATCGATGTGAATCTGTCCGTTATGGCACAGTCTCAACGTTCCAAAAGCGGTCCATCAACCCATAAATGCATTTTCTAGTCATTCCGGAGCATCATTCTATGGTCGGGGCACCTCCAACTGTTATATAGCTTCGCCAGGGAAAAGTCCCATTCTGCATGGTTCTATCTCCTGCGAGGTTCCAGTCTGCAAAGTCTTCCATCTGTTCTCTGTATCTTCTTGTATCTTTTCCATCTTAGCTTTCTTTTTACTGAGCTTCCTTGCCTTCTTTCCTGTGATCCGAGTCTCTCTAATTGTTTCTGTAATCCTCTTTCTATTCTTGTTCTTATCTTCTCCTAACCCAGTGACTTCGCACTGCTGTTGTGCTCTCAAAGGGTCTGAAGTTAATATCCCTTATCTTACTACTTCCTGGGTGGATATACTTCTTTCTTGCATGGATAGGTCCGTCAAACCTTCTTGCGTTCTTTCAACCTTGCTAGCTAATTCTCTCGCCTTCTGTTGCTTCAAATTATCCTCTCATTCTTCTATTATTTGATCTATTTTTCTAGCTATGAAATCCCTTAGTTCTTGCTTTTTCTTTTTTATAGCGTCTTCCTTTTCTTTCCTTCTGATCTTATCTTTCTCAATCGAAGTCTTACCTAACAAAAGTGGGAAAGGGGCATTGTTCTCAACAAACTTAATGAATTCAAATTCCTCTTCAGTCAATGTTCCATGCACAATAATAGGTATATTAGTAACTCTTCCACATAGGGTTATCATATTTCCTTTCAACAAGACTATCCTTCCTAATGAAGGCACCACAGTAGGATTTCCCAAAATTTCCCCAGTTTCTTCTGTCATAATATTTACTTGCATTTCTTCATCCATGATACAGTCTATGTCGAAGTCTTCTATTATTGTACTTATGCGTTGTTTTACTTTCAGGATCTCTGGTAAACTGACGTCTTTGTGTTCATTCATTGTTTATTTCAACTGTAATAACATAGTCTGAGCTTTCTCTGATTCTTTCTCTTTGTGATTCTCTAACATGCTCTTAGTCTCTTGACTTCCTTCATAGTTTTCTTGTCTCATGTTCATTCGTTCAACTTTAGCAATCATCTTTGGACAATCCTCAACCTCGTGACCAATAATTTTACAACAAAGAAAAATAGGATTTGTACCAGGGCATTCCTTAACAAGATATCCCGGTCTTCTACAGTTATAACATAATGTCAATCCTCTCTTTCTTTTAAACGTTCCCCAACCTCTTCTGTACTGCACACTAGGATCACAGTGCTGGACCTGCAATCTGCAAAAAAAAATTCTAGGTTCTTGCATCCACTTATTAGTCCAAAAAATCTTTCTATGTATACGAATCACATATCTTTCTTCATTTCTATTAATTTTACTTAGATCAACTCTTTCTTCCAACTGCGCCCTAGCCTTCAGACTAGGAAAAATCCTATTAAATATATTTAAATTCATGCTTTCGAAACAAAAATTTTCACTTATCTTACTCTTACCAAAGCATAAAGCTTTACCTCTTTTAAGATCTTACCTCTTTTATTCAGATCATATTTCTTTCTTAGCACAAAACTTTACCTCTTTTAAGATCTTACCTCTTTTCTCCAGATCAGATTTCTTTCTTAGCACAAAGCTTCGTAAGTCAATTAGAGTACTGCGCACTTCAACAATAGATCTACGCACAAAGATTCTTTTTTATTTACTTCAATTCCCAACAATCACAGTTTCAATTCCCTGCAACGAACCATTTGTTGGCACAGGGGCAGACCCATGGTTCAATTCTTCAACAACACACCAACAAAACCCTAACTACTGACCCTTTTGGCAACACCTGCGAAGCAGGTGAGGTCTCACCCGAGGTAGAAGAAGGGGGGGTTATAGGACTCAGGTGTCTGTAACCAAGCTGGGACACAGATTTGTGATAATAACACTTCACAGAGTATTCTAGAAACACTTAGAAGGTGATATGCATTAATTCATTAGCTTCATTAACATCACAGAACACACCCTAAGATAGATCGACGTAGTAACAATAAAGATTAAACACTTTAATCATTTAGCACATAACACTGAGTTGTATCTAACATTCATTCATCCTTAACATAACTAAAGCACTAAGCATCAAAAGGTTTATCTAACATACATAATAAGAAAAGCACTGAGTAGATTCATAACATAACCAACAAAGCACAAAGCAAACCAAAGACACATGATATACGTGATTCACCCCAGTGTGGGGCTACGTGTAAGGTAGCTAGAGAGGTAGTGGGGGGGCCTAGAGGGCCCATAGTGGTAGTAGTGGAGGACATTCAATGTAAGGTGGACTAGGTCCACTATATTATTAAATAAGGCTCACTATGGTAGTTATATATAATAAATGGGTAATTAGATATAATAAATGTAAGAGGACTTCTTAGAAGTTTCTACTTCTAGAAGATTTCTCCTCTAGAATGTTCTTAGGTGATGGTAACACTATATAAAGAGGTTCAAGCAATGTAATGGGAGATGATGAGAAATATTGTGTTTGGAGCTGAAGCTCATTAGGAGAAAGCTCCCTCAAAGAGGCAAGTGAACAGGAGAGGATCCCTTCCATAATAGGATCCATTGTATGGTGTTGCCCTACCTCAAGGGTTTGATAATAATAAAGTGTGGTTTCTTATATCTTGCTTTGTGGATCGATTGTGTTTTCAGTATTTGTGGTGATTATATTTTTAGATCTATTAAGGTTCTTAATAAGTGGTATTAGAGCACTTTCCTTGGCAGACATTGTGGGCAATTTTTTTTTTTTTTTTTCAGAGAAGAAAAAAGAGGGCTGTGAAATTCTAGAAATTTTCGATATATTTCTGTGAAAAAATTGCAGAAACAAATTGTAGATCTGAGTTCCTCTCATAAAAACACCCAGGTTCAAAAAAAAAAATCCTCCGAAACAGAGTCCGGGAAGTCAAGATATTGAAGTTTTAAAATCTGCAAATTTTCAGTGTTTTTTCCGCGGACGGTGGTGCGATTGTTTTTTTTATTACTTATGTAGAATTTAGAGGTTGAATTTGTCTGAAAAAATTACACATATGAGTTCCTTCAAAATTTCACCCAATTTCAAAAAAAAAATCAACCAAAACGGAGTCCGGGAAGTGAAGTTATGAGCATTTTAAATTCAACAGTGTTTTAGGGTTTTTCCAGAAAAGTCGCGATTTTCTGCTGTAACTTATTGTTCTATTTTTTGGGTTTTTTCATGACGGATGCGGGACCGAAGAGTTCATAGGGTGCTCAGATGGCTATTTCCTCTCAAACCTTCAAAGAAATTCTACAAATTACTCAAGCATTCAAATCTCAATTGTATGACACATTGGATGCTAGATTGTATGACCTTACAAACTACTTCAATGATAGTTTTCGTAGTATTCAAGATTCATTGAATAACATGCATGAGAGATTTCTTATGGCAGACATCAGGGATGAATATAATCAAGAAATATATGTTTGGTATGATTTGGAGGCTGATTGCGATGATTGGTATATGGATAGTTGTCATTTCTCGGATGACAACCACTTTCATATTTTATTTGATAACTCTAATCCACCTTCTATAGAGAGTATCGATGTGGCAAATAGAGAGCCAATGATTATTACCAACATCCATCCTGCATATTCTACAATGATATTATTCCTTCCAGATTCTGCTACAACCATTTTCCACTATGTGGATGGATCTTCTTATTTGGATCCACATGATAGGTGTCAGTCTTTAGGGCATCATTTTCAGTTGGTTATTGGGTGCCGATATCTTCCATGTGGGGTTCACATGATAAATTGGACACGTGACCTTGGTTTACAATGGCGGTTGGAATACTTCAGCATGGTGGCTTCCATTTCTCAATGGGACCATGGTTCTCTAGTCTACTTCAGCATTGTGGTAGACACTTATCCATGGGACCCTAGTATATGGTTGTACATCAAGTGTTGAGGACAACGCTTTCATAAGGGGGATGGAATGTAAGGTAGCTAGAGAGATAGTGGGGGGGGCCAGAGGGCCCATAGTGGTAATAGTGGAGGCCATTCAATGTAAGGTGGACTAGGTCCACTATATTATTAAATAAGGCCCACTATGGTAGTTATATATAATAAATGGGTAGTTAGATATAATAAATGTAAGAGGACTTCTTAGAAGTTTTTACTTCTAGATGATTCCTCCTCTAGAATGTTCTTAGGTGATGGTAGCACTATATAAAGGAGTTCAAACAATGTAATGGGATATGAAGAGAAATATTGCATTTGGAGTGGTAGCTCAATAGGAGAATGCCCCCTCGAAGAGGCAAGTTAACAGGAGAGGATCCCTTCCATAATAGGATCCATTGTATGGTGTTTCCCTACATGAAGGGTTTGGTAATAACAAAGTGTGGTTTCTTCTATCTTGCTTTGTGGATCTATTGTGTATTCAGTATTTGTGGTGATTATATTTGTAGATCTATTCAGGTTCTTAACACTACGTCCACCATCTACTTCGTCTTCTTTATTATTCTTCAATTTCTTACATTTAGTTGCTCCTATGCACTAAGCCACAGAGCCAAGCTTCGCACAAGACAATAGATTTGCGCACTGAGCACCAGATCCTCCTTCCCAAAACTAGGTCAAGGCACAGAGCCAACTTCTCTATCGAGCAAAGAGCCTTACATACACATTATGTTTCACTAAGCAATCCAAAACTACTTGCACTTAGCTACCAAGACTTCGCTCTTACATTGCTTAGCTACTTCTACCTTACAATCTTACTTATTTATACTTTTACAATTCCTTACAAAAAGTCCTAAACGTGGGAGAACCCATGGGCCGACATCTCTTAACCCATTACAAAACCCTAAGGAACCCCTTGCTGGGTCCACATAGTCCACAAAACAAGTGATATCCGCGATCTCAGCTCCGCCTGGGCGCTCTATCTTCGACCAGCTTGTCGAAGTCCAAAAAGTGGTCAAACCTGACCAAGGTTTCCTCAAAACTTAGTGGAAGACCAACAATATTAAATAACTTTTACTTTTAATTATTCTTTTATTATTTTAATCATTTTCCATAATAAGTTGTAACTCTTTTTTCTATAATGATTTATCTTAATTTTTAATCTTGTAAATATCCAACTAAACACTTTTTTATTTTTTTAATTTTTCTAAAAAAATAAAATAAAATATTATAACTAATTATAAAAACCTATATATATATATAGAATTATTATATTTATTAAAAAAAAATTATAATTTTATTGATATTATCAAAGTCAAAATATCTCATAATAAATAAAGAATAAAATTATGCATATCCAAATAAAAAATAACAAAAAATAAAGAATATTGATATTATCAAAGACAAAATTTCTCTAATAAAGAATAGTATTATGCATATCCATGTAAGTCAACTATAGGTAAATTCAATAAAATATTGACATATTTATTTTTTCCAACTGAAATGGCAGTTTCATTAAAATTCAAATTTGAATAAAAAAAAACTTTCCATGTACAAAATTTTACAACATATATACACTTAGTAGTAATTGAAAAAAAAACATAAAATTGTTTGATCAACTATCCATCCTGGCATCCTTTAGAAGATATAGAGTTTATCACTCATGAAGAGAGTATCATTTACAATTCCTTCAAATTGTAATCAGCCAGGATGCTGATCCAAAGATTCTTTGAATAATGAATCTTCTATAGAGTTAAATTTCCTGTGGATGTGCATGCTGTGAAGCCAAGTGAAAAGAGATTTATATGTCTGTATCTTATGTTGCCAATGATTTAGAACCTGTGAGAGAATTGTGCATTTGCCTTCAAACCAGTCTATAATCACCTTACAGTCACATGCAATCATTGATTCATTAAGATGTAGAATATTTTCCAGAGTGAGTAGTCCCCATAACCCAAGAATATCTGCCTTAATATTAGTACCTTCACCACCAACAAGTGTAGCTTTGATAACATGTTCTGAACTAAAATTAAAAAAAATTCCAACTCCACATTTACCTCCAACAACAACTCCATCGAAGAATCCAATAGGCTTGTTTTCAAAGTATACCGGGGACAATATATAGTCCAGATTGAGACCTTAAGAAACATCCTTGTATTCCTTTAGTGACATCATAATTGTGCTACGTACAGATCAGTCCTTCATTCCGAGGAAAATCTTCAAATAAAACTTTATTCCTGTAATTCCAAATTCCCCAAAGTATATGGAAAGGAATTGACTTGTGCTTTGGAAAGGTAAGGAACTAGTAAAGAAAATTTTCTTGTAATGAAGGACAATCCCAATATCCTCTGATCTGTAGCTATTTAAGAACTTCCATCCAGATGAGTTGTGAAATTAAGCAATTTAAAAACAAGTGCACAATTGTTTTCTCATCATGTAAGCACAATGGACATACTGAAGGGCCTATATCTCCTCTAAGTCTATAGGAATTTCCAGTGAGGACATGGTTTTTTATGCAAAGCCAAATAAAACTAAGAATTTTTGTAGGGATCTTTACTTTCCATATTACTTGATACCACCAACAAGGCTCCTCATTACTATGTTGTGAGACCAGGGCTTAGTAAGCTAGTTTAGCTATAAATATTCTTGAGGACTTATTCCAGGACCAACAAATATTATCCTCTTCATTATTTAGAGAAATGCCACTACCTATAAGCATTGACATATATACATCCCATTCCAAGGCAAATGAACGTTCCAAGCCTAAATCTATTGAATAAATCCACCCAACAGTGTCCAAGGGATTATGAGCTGTAGGGTTTGTGATGTGTGCCAAAGAATAAATTTGTGCATGTTGGAGAAACTTAATAATCTCATATGAAATATTATAGGCGGATTTGAAACCACTGAAAGGGTCCTGACCCACCAGAACTCTTGAACCACAACCTACATTCCAAGAACACCATCGCTTCAGAATTGGAAAGGAACCCAAAAGATGTTTCCAGAAATTAGATGCCACAGAAATTTATATCCTTTTGTCCTCAACCAGAAGATGACATCAACTCCTTTCAAGTATTTTTTGATCATAACTTTGCTCCAAAGACCTAAACCAAACAATGCTCTCCATAAAGATTTTGTAGCTAAAGCTTTTGCAAACCAGTGAAGATTTCAAATACCCCAACCACCATAAGATTTGGGTTTAGAAATCTTATCCGAACTTGCTAAGTGAAATCCTGAGGGATTCTTTACTCCTTTCCATAGAAAGTGGGAAATTTTTTGAACAAGTTTATTTATGATGTTAACAGGGACTTTAGCAAGACTGAGCCAATAAATTGGCATGTTTTGGAGGACATAATTTACCAGGACTATTCTCCCCCCAAACATAACCAATGATATGTCCAATCACTTAGCTTCTCTCCACCTTTTGTATCAAGCAAATCCATTCGTTGATCCTATACGTGTTTGGATTTATGAAAAATCCAAGGTATTTCATTCCTTGTTCCAGATCAATCGTCCGGATATCAAAAAGATCTATTAGCCTTGATTTTATCCTGTCATCTATATTATGAACAAGAAAGTAGGACTTTTGACAATTTATCTCCATGCCCGAGACCTTGCAAAAACTATCTAGGAGAAGTTTGAAGGCATACCAATCCTCATGATTTCCTAAGCCCATAATTAAAACATCGTCAATGAAAAATAAATGTGAAATGATAATACCTATAGAAACCTTGATTTCTTTGAAACTCTCTTCTATACATGCCTTGTTTGGAAGTTTTTTATGGCCCTCCACCACTAGGAGAAAGAGTAAAGGTGAGAGAGGGCATCCCTGTCTCAACCCTCTATGACTTTTAAAGAAGCTGGTAGGGGAACCATTTATCAAGACCACACAATTAGCACTAGAAACACAACCCATTATCCATTTTGTCACTTCCCATTTTTATACAATTTGTATCAGCATCATCCTAAGAAACTTCCAACTCACATTGTCATCATCTTTTCTTAGATCTAGTTTAAGGATGAGAGAATTAATTTTTTTTGTCCTGACAGTATGAAAACATTCTTGTGCAATCCCTACTGCATCAAAGACCAATCTATCCTTTAAGAACCTGAATTGTTCTGTTGAAATGCAAGAGGCCAATTTCTCCTTAAGCCTAGAAGCAATAATTTTTGTGATGACCTTAAAGATGAAATTACACAGAGCTATAGGTATAAAATCATTAAAGGAAACAAGATTAAAGACCTTTGGAATTAAAGCCAACAAGGTTGCATTTAAGGATCCAATGACCCGCCCAGTTGTCCTGGATTCTTCAATAGCATTAAGCAAGTCCAAACCCATAATATAAAAAACAAAATGAAACAATTCTTGTGTCCACCCATCCGGGCCATGACTTTTGTCCTTGGGCATCATACTTATGATCTCCTACAGTTCTTCAATGGAAATTGGCTTACCAACTTCATCACTTTCCTCATCAGAAAAGAAGCGAGGAACCTTTTTGATAACATCAAATTGTGTGGTCATATCCTCAAACTCAATTTCAATAAATAATATCTTGAAATGTTTGTAAGTCATGGCCCTAATATCTGACTATGTAGATTTAAAATTACCTTCCTCATATGAGCTATCCCATATAGTGTTGATGTTTCGGTGATGTGTAGCATACTTGTGAAAGAAAAACATATTTTTGTCTCCACTCTTAATCCAAGTGGCCCGACATTTTTGTCTCCATGATTCCTCTTCTAATCTATGAATTCTAGATTGTCTTTTTTTCACGGTGCCTACAAGGCTCAAATCATATGGGGAGAAAATTTGTGATGAACATCTGAGAAAAATCTCCTCCAATTTCTACTCTATCCTCCAAAGTTATTCCTGAAGAGTTTTCTTTTTCTCCCTTTTCCACAATTTCACATCTGCCTTAAGATTTTTAACCTTTGACACCAACAACTTCATTGTCGAAGGGTCTCTCTAGTGTGCCATAGACATCCATGAGGATCTGACTAATAAAATGAAATATGGTTCTGTCAACTAGGCGCGATTAAATTTAAAGGGGGAAGGATATCTGTTAGATGACTCGTCAAATTGAAGACAGATAGGGTGATGATTTGAGATTACAGAATTAATAGTCTAGGACCCACATTTATCAAAACTCCCCAATAAATCTTCATTAATTAAAAATATTCCTAGGTGCTTTGAAATTCCCACAGATCTCAAGTGACCATTTATCTAGGTGGGAGATAAATGATAGGGGAGGATATCCAGTAGACCCATTTTAGAGAACAAATCAAAGAAATAAAAATACTGAGAATCCAATCTTGCATGATCCCCCCATACTTCCCTTGTGGAAAGAGTGAGATTTAAATCTCCACCAACAATCAGGTCTTTAACCCCTAAAAATCTACATTCTGCCAGGGGTTGCCATAAATCCTCCATATCCTTGTAGGGGCCATAAAAATTTATAACTTTAATCCTTCTGAAAATGGATTTGTGCCTACCTTCAAGTAGAATTCCTGCAGAAGTTCCAAATGCACAAAGATCAACCACAAAAGGGTTCCAACCAGTGAGAATGCCCCTCGACCGTCCATTCAGACCCAAAACTACACAGTCCTAGGAGGGATAGACCTTAAGAAAGAAATCAACAGAATTTTTCTGAGAAGCCATAGTCTCTTGTAGGAATATAATGTCAGGACAGACATTATAAACCAAATGCTTGAGGGTTTGTAATTTGTAGGAACCCCCTACCCCACGAATATTCAAAGAGAGAATTAACATAAGGAAACACCCTGCCTAGGCTCTAATGCTCTAAGGGACATATGTGAAGAAGTGGATACATGATTAGGGGAGTATGGAGAGAGTTTCAGTGAGAAGGTTTCCAAACCGCCTTAAATGGAAATAGATCCCTTCCTATCCATTCTATTTCAGTCTTTTTTGCGAACTGTAACATTTGACCTGTCTCCAGTGCCCAAAAGAGGTTGAAAGTGATTTGAAATAGGAAGTGGAGTGTAAGACATTGTTTCATTATAAGAAACCTTAGGGGCATCAAGCCTTACCAGGTTACCCCCAGAACCTGATTGGACAATGTCCGCAGAGTTCCTAATCAGAGGGTCCATTATGGGTTCAACCAAGGATACATGGATAGAGTGGAGCACAAGGGTGTCAGAAATAGAATCTCCCAAAGGAGTAGAGTTAATCTCCAAACAAGGTGGTGCATTGGGAACTGAATATATATCCCCATCCCCATTATCAACAATCACAACATCCTCGAGCTTCTCAACTAAATTTTTAACCACTAAATCCCGAAAACCTCCAAATATCTCCACTAACCAATCCTCGTGACTAATAAGTGAAGTAAAATATTCATTAAACAATGAAATAAAAAAAGGAGAGGAAAACACACTTCAACTTACCTAGAAAGGAACCTTCCATAGGAGAGCTGGTGACTTTTACACATTCTAAATTGAATTCTTGGGGCTGTTCTACTTCAGTCCTTTGGAGATTGTCCAAAACACGTCTTGCTGCTTGAGAAGGCTTCAGAAAGGCGTGGTAGTTTACACATAGATGTCTAGTCTTCCAACAAAGGTGACATTGGAAGGGTTCATGCCAATAATATAGGGCATGTTTGAAGGAGGAGTCACGAACCAAAATATCAACTTTGTCATGTAACCTTAAGTCCATATCTATTTCAACTAACACCCAGGCCAAGCATTTGTTATTGCAACAGATCACCTATTCATCAAAGTACTTAAACTTCCCCACAGAATTTGTGATATCCAAAAAAATTCTTGTTGATCAAAGTTCCAGGGGAAAATCCGGAAGGATAACCCAGAGATTTCTTTTGGAGAAAACTTTGGTGAAAGGGATAAATCCTGGGTGCCACTGTTTTAACATTAACACCCCTTTTTGCAGAGTCTAGGGAGACTCTAGGATTTTGAGTAAATCCTCCTCTTCCAAAAAGTGAAATACTACCCAATGGTTGGATAGTAGGTTGTAGCGAGGGAAGTAACCTACCAAGGGTTTCCAACACTCCTGAATCCAACCAGAGAGCTGTGATTTCCTTAGGCGAGTATAGTAAAACTTCCTTACTAAATATTTCGTGGCAAGCCTGGAAGCACTCTCCAAAACTACGTCTTTACCAAGAACACATTGAGAATGTACTTTATGGACCTTCCAACATTTAGCAACACATTTCTATTTCCCCACGACCCCTTTACTTCTATTCTTACTAGCCCCTCCTTCATGCATCAAAGAATAAGTATCTTTCCTGCCGCTATGGAATCCTGTGTCTCCTCCCTTAGAACAATGCCCCAAAATCAAAGGATCCACGACCTCAGAAGGAGTCAGTGTTTGTGAAATTCCAAAACAATTCAAGGCCTTATTTAGGTTTTCACTATCATTGCCATTGGAAGAAAAAACTGTGTTAAACCCATAAACAATTTTATCTCCCTTCGCCCAATTACATAGAATCGACCCAACTCTAGCAATATTTGCAACAAGGAGGTGTGAAGTTTTCCCTCCAACAAAGCCAAGCATTATTGGAGGGGCTGAGAACTCAAGGTTTCCTGAACCCTTCACGTGATGTCCCACCTGCCTCCCATCATATGGAGGATTTGTGACTAATCCAGAGAAGTTTGGAGTACCCACATTACACCGTGAAACTTACACGTGAGCCTCAAGTGCAAGCCGCTTCTGGCACTTGTACAAGACTTTATATGTCTCATCAAAAAGAAACATTCCTTCCCTCTCCCATAAGGTGTCTTCATCAGCCAACTCGGTATCCATCAATTTTTCCATATCAACCTCCTGCTATGAGATGCGACATAAACCGATGTTCCAAAATACCTACCAGGACAATAGAGAAGTCTCATCATCCGGGGAACTGTACTCCTGGATATTCCTTTGTGAACATTGAAACCCTAACCCTAGGTACATCATCCCTAACCCTCGGCTTAACAAAGTTCAAATAAAATATTGACATATAATATATAACGATGTTGCAAAATGCATCACTTTTTAGATAACCTTTTCCATGTTATTTAATATACAAGAAAACCTTATACAATGATGATGTATAGATAGTGGAATAGAAATAAAGTAGTAGGTTTATGGGGTACTGGTTAGTAGTTTAATGATGAGTAGGTTAGAGGTTAGTGTATTAATAATTTTGAATTTTAGTTGTTTAATATGTTAATAATTTAGTGGTTAATAAGATAGAGGAATAATGATTAGTTTGTTATTAGGTTTAATGGTTTGTACATTATTCGGTATTTGAGTTTGTGGGGAAGGAAACAAATCCTTCTTATGTTTTGTACTATAGGTAAAATGAATCTTTTACCTTTGTGGAAAGAATTGTAGCATTGCTAGGTTTTAATGTAGTTATTTGTGACTTTATTGCTGTAGCCATGACCCTTCAAGGGCCTCCATCAAATTTGTTGGACCCCTCTAGTAGTGTTATGGCCAATACATCTCGGTTCGTGGAGCCTCCTCTTGTTAGATGCCCCTTGACAATGCCATTCAAATATGTCCTCTCAGACTCATCTTTAGTGACAAACCCCTCTTCTCAAGGGATATCAAGACATGTTAACTCAACAACAACTCCATCAATTTTTGTCGATCTAGATGCCCTTGTTCAAGCTTCCTTATATCATCAACATAGCTTAGTTTTCCATTTTAATGGCCTTTGGTTGTGTTTTTTGAATCTACATTGTTAGATATCATGCTCTTGGAAGTCGAACATACATGAAGAGGCATACATTTACTCACATTCCAAATGTTTGTTCATTATGGAATTTGATCTGCTTATAGATCCATATCTCGTTCTAAAAAAAAAGACTTGGTTTTGGGGCTGTACAATTTTATGCATAAAACCATGGTTCCCCACCTTTGATCCCAGAATAGACTCACTTTCCATTATGCAAGTGTAGGTAAGAATCCCTAATCCCCCCCCTATAATTTTTTTCATTTGAGTATTTATGTGTAATAGAAAATTCCATCGACAAGTTCCATTTATGTACTAAATAAATTGAAAATAAGGAGAGCATCACTTCTTCTCCTCTCTGCGTAGAATTTTTTTTATTGAAAATCCTACTTGTAGGAACAAAGTTTGTAGAAAAATATTATGTATGGAATCAACTCTTAAACTATGAGCACACAATGAGGCATGTGGTGGGTTAGTGCCCCATGTATAACAAGAATAGCCCCTTAGCTAAAAAGAAGAAAAACAAGCCTAGTTGCTAGAATGGTGCTTCCAAACCCATGGTAGATCAGTTAATCAGAGCTTGAACTCCCAAGGAAGAACATCTTGACAAAGAACCTCCTCCCAGTTTCCTTACAACACCCTCCCTACTCACAAGACTTGAAGTAGCCGAGTAAGGACCCTCTAGTCAAGGATTTCTCATCCTATACACAACACTCTTGTTTCTTGCAAGACCTTAATCATTTTGGTAAACATCCTCACTAGTTCCCCCTTGGTTATTTTTCATCTCTCCCTACTTGCAAGATTCGAAATCCCTAGTTGGCACTCCCTTTATCTCTTTACTTAATGGGAAGGAGCTGCATGAACCAATGATCTTAGCTTCAACCTTCTATCTCCCCGTAGGGACCTCCCCCTTAGATACATCCAAGGGAAGGTGTAAATGAGGAGAAAGGAAAAATTCCAACCCTCTCCTAAGATTTCTTAAGTATAGTGGTGGAAGATGTTGAAATGAAGGTGAGTATGATTATATGGAAGGGATCCTTCAAAGAGACTCATTGTCTAGTTTAATTCTAGACCAACAAAATCTGAACACTACCTTCTAAGTCCATCCTAGATAACGTAACAAGGTATTTAAAAAGAAGAAAAAGAAGCCCCAATAATCACTCCTCAAATATATTATCAAGTATTGCAAACAAAATATTTTTTTTTAATATGGATCACTCCCATGATTTCATCGGAAACCAATTTGTGTGAATTTATTCTCTACATATTTAGTTCAGTGGAGAAAATATTAGAATGTTAAACGATATGTACTTACCCCATCAAGTTTGGTGATGGGGAACAATTTTTCATCCCCCACAATGGGGTTGTTGTAAGATTCGATGCATGTGTTCTAGCTCTTTTTTAATTAAAATGATAATTATTGTGTTGAAAAAAAATGAGTTTTGAGTTAGTGGATTAGTGGTTAGTGTGATAGTGGATTAGATAATTAGTGGGTAGAAATTAAGTTGGTATGTTAATGGATTAATGGGTTTATTAGTTAGTGGTTAGAAGATTAGTTTATTAGTGTTTAGAGTGTTAGTGCATTAGATGGTTAATTGATTGGGGGTTTATTAGATTAGTGGGTTACTAGTTAGGGGTTAGTGGGTTAGTAGTTAGTGTGTTATTAGTGATATAATGACTTAGTAGTTAATGGGTTATGTGTTAGTCCTTAGTGCATTACTTGGTTAACAAGTCACAATTTAGGGATCAGTTGGTTAGTGGTTCAATGAGTTAGTAGGTTAGGCATTTGAATTTAGTTGATTCAAGATTAGTGGGTTAGTGAGTTCGTGGGTTAGTTGATTAGTGTTAGTGCATTTGCGGGTTAATATCCCAATTTAGTAGTTAACTTTTTATGGGTTAAATGTCTAGTCAATTCATAAATCAACTAGTTAATAATTTATGGGTTAGTTAGGAGCCATTGAGAATTAGTTACTTATGGGTAGCATTTAGTGGATTAGGATCATTAGAGGCTAGTGGTTATCTAGTTAAAGATCATTCTGGGTTAGTTAGTTGTGGATTAATGGATTTTAAAA
>JASDQU010100462.1:50954-63749 GCA_032191745.1 Picea mariana | reverse complement strand
TACATCCAAGGGAAGGTGTAAATGAGGAGAAAGGAAAAATTCCAACCCTCTCCTAAGATTTCTTAAGTATAGTGGTGGAAGATGTTGAAATGAAGGTGAGTATGATTATATGGAAGGGATCCTTCAAAGAGACTCATTGTCTAGTTTAATTCTAGACCAACAAAATCTGAACACTACCTTCTAAGTCCATCCTAGATAACGTAACAAGGTATTTAAAAAGAAGAAAAAGAAGCCCCAATAATCACTCCTCAAATATATTATCAAGTATTGCAAACAAAATATTTTTTTTTAATATGGATCACTCCCATGATTTCATCGGAAACCAATTTGTGTGAATTTATTCTCTACATATTTAGTTCAGTGGAGAAAATATTAGAATGTTAAACGATATGTACTTACCCCATCAAGTTTGGTGATGGGGAACAATTTTTCATCCCCCACAATGGGGTTGTTGTAAGATTCGATGCATGTGTTCTAGCTCTTTTTTAATTAAAATGATAATTATTGTGTTGAAAAAAAATGAGTTTTGAGTTAGTGGATTAGTGGTTAGTGTGATAGTGGATTAGATAATTAGTGGGTAGAAATTAAGTTGGTATGTTAATGGATTAATGGGTTTATTAGTTAGTGGTTAGAAGATTAGTTTATTAGTGTTTAGAGTGTTAGTGCATTAGATGGTTAATTGATTGGGGGTTTATTAGATTAGTGGGTTACTAGTTAGGGGTTAGTGGGTTAGTAGTTAGTGTGTTATTAGTGATATAATGACTTAGTAGTTAATGGGTTATGTGTTAGTCCTTAGTGCATTACTTGGTTAACAAGTCACAATTTAGGGATCAGTTGGTTAGTGGTTCAATGAGTTAGTAGGTTAGGCATTTGAATTTAGTTGATTCAAGATTAGTGGGTTAGTGAGTTCGTGGGTTAGTTGATTAGTGTTAGTGCATTTGCGGGTTAATATCCCAATTTAGTAGTTAACTTTTTATGGGTTAAATGTCTAGTCAATTCATAAATCAACTAGTTAATAATTTATGGGTTAGTTAGGAGCCATTGAGAATTAGTTACTTATGGGTAGCATTTAGTGGATTAGGATCATTAGAGGCTAGTGGTTATCTAGTTAAAGATCATTCTGGGTTAGTTAGTTGTGGATTAATGGATTTTAAAATATTGGTGGCTAGTGAACTAATGTTAAGGGGGTTAACTAGTAAACTATGTGTTAAGGGTTAAAAGATTTAATGTATTAAGATTGTAATTCCTCATAATAAACCTAAAATATTGTTAGATAAATTTTGAATATTTTCACATTTTAAAATAGTATAAACAATTATGTCTTTCAATCACCCCTAAATTATTGTTAAATAAATTTTAAACCTTTTCATATTTTAAAATAGTAAAAGCAATTGTGTGTTTCAATCACCCAAATTCCCTTGTCCCACAAACAAGAGGGTCCCATACATCAATTTGGTGTCTGTCTTGGTCGTGACCTTAAAAATAAATTATTATTATTAATAATAATTTACATACAATGATGATGGTGTTCCTCTTGGAAGTTCAATGAAACTCCACAGTATTCAAACACGATGAAGTTTCTCACTCAACATTCTTGCAATGCTCTAGAAGGGTTGAAGAACACCCACCCGATCTGAAACACTGTAGAGCATATTTAATAGTTATAATGATTAATAATAATGGAATTAATTTATTTAATTAATAGTAGTGGAATTAATTAAATTAATTAATAATAGTAATGAAAATAATCATTTTAATTATTTAATTAATTTTTTTTTACAGAATCTGGTGGATTTTTATTCATTAAAAAGGCGTGGCCTAGACCATAGAATACAAAAAGTGTTCAAAATGCCACAATTCCATCTCTATTAGAGCTTCTGTCAACCAAAAATTTGTCCTCCTATAATTGCTTAACCAATTACTCATACTACTTCTAAACTGGACAATACAAACTCAATAATAGATACCATTTATACATAATGACAAACAAAACATACTTAAATACTTATTGTTGGATCTGAACCATTATTGTTCCTTGGCTTGTCCTTGTCCTCCATGGACTCCACATGTGCATTCAAATCCGAAAGATTCATCGACTCTGGAGGTACCCTTCCTACATTTCCTTCTTCAAAACTAGAATTACCATGTTCCTCTTCTTGCAGAGCTATCTGTAGTTGGAGTGAAGCAAATTGACTGCACAAGAATTCCACTTCGTCCTGGGACAAGAAGAACTTGATGTCGAACAAGAGTATATAATGAAAATGATGTTTTGGAACTGAGAGAGTTGACTCAAATGGTCAAACATTTTCTTTCCTCGACTTCACTTATATCCATTTCCGTGTTAAGGGATTCATACATATCTCAGTTTTCCACGTTGAACCAATATCTTGAAAAATTCTTCAAATAATTTCTTTGGATGCTGAAGATGGCTTCAACGCATCTTGTGCAGGAGTAATGAAAGCTACAATGCTCCTACTGGCTACTTGCAATTCCCCACCAAAATTTTCCTTAGATATTAGAGAATTAATATCACCAGGAACTATAGCAGACCCTGAAAACAAAGAAATTGCTAAGGGACATCTAGGGGGTCCAAATTCTTGAAGATCCGAACCAGGTTTTGGAAAACCCAAGACAAAGCAAAAAAAGGTGACCAAAAAGTCTTCCATCTCTCCATAAATAACCTTTGAATTAAATGAATAGATGGAAACATCTGTTTGATGTACCTTCAAATCCATAGCTAGATTATCTCCCACAAGATGACCATGCGTAATCGAGATAAGGCCGATGACACCTTCCGATTTTGGCATGTTATTCAGTACTTTTTCATCCTTACCACTTTCTTCCATGATAACCATACTCCTCCCCTGCTTCAGATTCATTGGATTGGGAATGAACTCATACCAACAACATACAGACCTCCCACTTTGGTGAATCCAACCACGAGCCAAAATATATATTCCATTAAGTTTATACATTGCACTCATGCTCATTAAATTTATGACTTGACTCAAAATTTATTTTTGCATGCCACCTCCACGCAGATGAACAAGATGTTCCACGTGTGCAGGGCTCTTCTTTCTCCATGACCCAATCATGGATATGTGGGATTCACCACATGCTCCTCACCCTCCACCCCCATAAGACTAGGGGATAATCCAATAGTCTTAATCGCCATGGAATCAACTGCTTCATTGTGGTGTCTATATATGTGAAAACAATGAGCCTTATAATTGTGCAAGGAGATTCTTATGTGATCCACCAAAATTTTCAATCCTATGTCTTTCGGGGAAGAGGCAGTAACAAAATAACAAATTATGTTTTTGGAGTCCCCTACTATGTTTAGACCATATATTTGTCTATGTTTTTGCAACTGTACACCAAGGAAAAGGGCATACACTTCGACCTTGTTATTAGTGGTTATCCCTAAATTCCAATAGAACTCCATTACTTGATTTCCTCTAGGGTAAAAAAGAAACCCTCTCGCACCTGCCTCCCCTGGTTAATTAATTAATTAACAATAATAATTGAATTAATTATTTTGATGGAATACAAATTCCACAAAACTCTTTATTAAGTGAGGTCGAACAATATATTCTACAATATATATGTTCAGGGACTTGATCCCGGGACCTCCTATTTTTATTTCACAACACTCAACCATTCGAGCTAACTCACCGGGCTTAAAAATTTGGGCATTGAAATCTGCCCAGGAAACACAATTCGTTCCACTCTCTAGCCCATAATTGAGAACGAGAGTGTTGGTACCTTTCCGACCCCACACTAATATCTACAAACAACGACTTGCTCACATATACATACTCTACCCCCCTTTGGAATTGAACATGTGATATTCAAGGAGAAAACCCATGTTCTTAACTATTAGGCTTGTGACTCAAGTTGTACACTTTTTAACACTATTTAACTAATTAATTATTATAGTAATAATTAATTATATTATGACACTGACATGACACTCTGTGATGCCACAAATGACTTTAATATGACAAAATATCTATGCCACAAAGGAGAAACTAAATATGACAACATCTCCATTCACATCGATCATTGTGATGCAAACCATGATGTATAATGATGCTATTTTGACACAAATAGAGACACATTGGATGGCATTGTATTTGTATCATGAACACTTGAAAAAAAAGGATAAAAAATGCATTGTCAAGAAATATGAATTTTGACACAAGGACCCTATAGGAAAAATGTTTAATGCATTCAGTCCATCATCCAATCCACTAGAGACTCATGTTCAACCCATTAAAGGCCTTAATGTAAATTACTGCTTATTTTTAAATCATATTACAAATTAATTATTTTGTTCATTTAATTTTCACACATATGCAACAATTAATTATATTTTATTCCTTTTATTCCAGAATAAGTAATGATGTAGATTTATGGGAATTGAATTCAAGATATTGTGGGAAACACATTTTTGGTGAGAAAAGATCTATAATACCCCAGTTTTGAGTCCCCATATTAATAATGTATTTTTTTATTTGATGAAAGGCTAGAGTGCATGAACAATTAAAAGAGGTTGTAGTGCATAGGAAATGTAATACTTTGAACATTGCAAATAATAAAATACATCACTAGCTACAAGATGGACAAGGATAAGAGTTATAGGGTGCTATGATTCCATGAGAGAGGGGACTAAAGGGGACAAATATTTTTGTTATATTTTATTTACCCATCTTGGTTTTAACTGAGAAAATTGGTTACATGAGCTTCTTCGGGGGAAGGCCGTGTGGTTCTTGATTTCATGTAATTATATAAACTCCTCTTGTGGGATGTTTGGCAGTTCTTCTCCATTTACTCTTTCACTCTATTATTTGGTTCATTCATTCTTGTTCTTGGTTGGGACATGACGAAGAATTGATGAGGAAATAAGCCATTGTTTTGTGGGTTGTTTTAATTACTAGTGTATTCCAACCATGAATTGGGGCTTGTATGCATGAGGTGCATTGGAATGTGCTAAAACTTGTTCACAACTGCAAATCCTGAGAGCCCCAACATGGAGATTCTTGACCAGATGTAGTGGAGCCCTAGAAAGAAATGGACATCCTGAGGGACTGAGTGGCAGTGAAGGGGGTTCATTGTATTTAGGTGGTGCAGGTTGGAGATACGAGAGTTGGTGTACTTTAAATTGTTGTGTGTTGAGAAACCTATGAGAGATTGAGTGTCGAATAGTTTGGAAATATGAGTGTCGATTTGGAACCTGTCCTTGTGGATTGATATCCCTGGCTTGGGGGTGACCTGCCGTTGAGACTTGGAACAACATTGTCTAAGGTTGGGTGGAATGTCCTTGGTTTGCAGCTAGTTGGTGATTGGTTTTGTTTAAGATAAGTGCTCTCTATCATGGTTTCCTCGCTTATATATTTATTTCCGTTGTGTATTAAATATTATCTCCAAGATATATATTTATAATGTGCTTTCTTACTGGTTATAGTTTTGCATGTCATGTTTAAGCATTGTTTTTAAGTCTAGCATGAATCTTGATTATTACATGTGCAGTTATTGTATTTCTTTCACGATTCTTTATTAATTAATTGTTATTAGAATTCAAAATCAGTCCTTGAGATGCAATTGAAGTAGCATGGCATGACCTTGGTGGTTGGGTACGTTACAGAGTGGTACCAAAGATACTAGTTCAAACAACGGACTGGTATGGGCCAATATGAGTTTGAATTTGGGAAATTCGTTTTTTCATATTTTGGTTTGTGGGAATTTGGGAAAAATGGAAAAATTATTAGATAGAAATTCCCCAAATTTGTGAGCAGATTTCAGTTTTAAATAACCCAAGACTGTTTAATAGGTTTAATGGCATCAATCGACTAAGTTGCAGAGTTAAAATTCGACTTGGAAGGTCGAAATTCATATTTTAATGGTTTTTGTAGTGCAAGGCAGAGTTTGATTAATCGACAGTCGAGATCGTGTTAGATATCGGGATCAATGACCTTGATTCGTTTTGGTAATTTTAAAAAATTATAATTTTTTCATAGTTTTGCAAAGGGGGAAGATCGACAACCATGATTTGTTTCGACATTGGAAAAAATGAAAGAATTGGTGACTGAGATTCATTTTTGGGGGTTTGGAAAATAATTAAGGAAGTTGTTATGTATAAATCTCTCTTTCAATATTTTTGTGACAATTGTTCAGGGCCATATGCCAAAATGCCTAGAATTAATCTAGCTATTGTCAAACATCACATTGGGACATGGCTAAATGCATCCCTTATCTAGCAAAAACAACAACCACTTCACCCTTCCAAAGCCATGGCCATCAAGCCCAATATCAAAAAGCTTCATAAAGATAGTTTTATCTATCCCATTGCATACACATCATGGGTCTCCAACCCTATAATATTCATGATACTATTCATGTTTCTACTAATTTTTCAAGTTTGAACCAAGATTGTCCCAAAGCCAAATTCTTGACATTGTTCATCGATTGGGTTATTGATGCATATGCTAGGAATGAGGTCCTTTCTTTCATAGGTGGATTCTTTAGGTATAACCAAATCTAGATCTTCCATGTGGATCATTATAAAACTATTTTCATGGCAATGTGGGGCACTTTCACTTAACACATCATGTCCTTTGGCCTAAAAAATGCTCAATCCACCTTTCAACATGCCATGACATAAATATTTCATGACCTCATACATTTTAATTTGGCGTATCTATATGACCTCATAGATTGATCTAAGAAGTGGTATCAACACTTAGAAGAACTCCACAAACATCCTTAAATAGTAGGGAATCACGATGGACCCTTTGAAAGTCCAGGTCATCAGAAAAATAACTCCCCCTAAGACGTTTCTCCGAGTACAATGTCTATAAGGAAATGTGAAATTCCTATGATGTCTTGTTCCTGATTTTTCCACTTGCACACATGACTTTTTAAGTTTGTTGCACTAGGACATCCCATTTCAATGGGATGGACATGCACAACAAGATTTTGGTGCTCTGAAAAATGCTCTCTCATAGCCCCATTAATCATCCTTTCCAACTTTCATAACTATTAAATTCTTTACTTATCCATTGCCAAAGTGTTAGTTTAGCAAGGGGATGATGGTCGCAAGCATGTAATATATTATGTGAGAAAAAAATATTAGGATGTCCTTTGAACTACAATCATAAGGATAAGCTATCTCTATCCATCATCCATGCAGTCTAGAATCTATGTCATTACATTTTGCTTCAACTACCAAAGTCATTGCAAATTCCAACCCCATAATTGAACTATTAAAAATAAACAAGAGGTTAGGACATCTTACTTTGATCTCATTGAATCTGAATTATATTAATGAGGTATGCACAACAAGCTTAGGAAGTGTGTGAGATCTATAATCTCAGGTACAACTTGATCAAGTACGAATGAAAAGTCCTTGTGGGAACCACCACCTTTTACATGGCCCATTTACAAACTTCATGAGGCCCATACAAGATCCCAATAGCTCTATTTTCTGTGCCACTTGTGCCATCAAAATCTTAGCATTTCCACCTATGGTGATATATGACCCATTCCTTTTTACCAAAATTCTCATCCTCAATTTATTTTTCCTTGCTAAGGTTCAATAGAGAGGTATGTGAGCTCACTAGCTTCTTTTTTTACACTATTTACTCTGTCAAATTTATTATAATGAGTACTTTCAAGAAGGGTATTTAGTTTTATGTGTGGAGGTATTCATTGGGTGGCCATATTTTCTCCTCACTGCACATAGCAGGGCCCTTCGCCCCATCCCTTCAATTCTTTCTTAAAAGCGACATGTAGATATTCCCTCTACATAATTTTGCATTTTCCAGTGTTTCCCTTATGAATATTCCTTTAGGGTTTATTTTTATGGCCTGACATGAAACTTCACATAGTTCCACATACATTCAATTGCTATTGGCCGGTAGCTCTCCACCCTAATTGTTTTCTTTGGTTTTATCACCCCTTACATCATCAACATCCATGTTACTCTTTCCCTTAGATCATGAGTCTCAGTAGTCTCCATCTTCAAGAATGAGACTCATACTTCTTTCTCCTCATAATGTTGGCCCATTAACCTTAGACACTTGGCATTTCACAATTTTTATGGTTGGTTATGTTGAATGGTTTACCACATTTTCATTGGCCTCTCATCTTCCCCAATATCAATAGACCATTTTCATTCCAAATCATCATTCATTCAACCTCTAAGTAGACCCAACCATTGGGCCCCTTCCTTGTTCACTTTCATTACTCTTGCCACAAATGGTAAAGTTGTTTGGTTGCATGTTCGGGTCAACCCATTTTTTAATTATTTTTTTCATTAATAATTGAAAACACATTATTTAAGAGGGAAACATCAACATTCGCACCATCACATGTAGGGGAGTCTCTTTCAAATCTAACAATATTCCTTGTCACCCTTGAATGGAGAATTTACACTGAGTCATGCATGCCTCCAATGATGCTAGTTTCCTGCAACACCTCTTATATCCAAGTAACAATCATTTTGATTCCCATAGTTTCCTTCGTCTACTATCCATCCATTTTCATCCACTTATCCTCAGCTCCAGTTTGACATATGCATATCATATTTGATCACCCCCTTGACATTAGATCCTCTTATGTCCAATTGATTTTTGAATGCCACCATTATTAGAAATCATTTATGCTTCAACCACGGGAAGCATTGAGTCTCATCCTCACTCGCTACCTCATCCATAATTAGCAACATCCTCCATCATTATAGCTTGGTACCTAGATTATTTTCATTTGATTTCAAGGGACCTCCCATCATTTTCTTTCGATTCTTCATTTATTTCAACACCAACCCATGTTTTATAGGAATGTTTTTGTATAGTAATTCCCCTTCCCATCATTAATGGTGAACCAAAGACTGAATAGATAGAGTCATCATTGCTATTTAATTCAGTTCTCCCCTTTGATGTTCGACATCAACTCATTAGCACATCAATATGGGTCATACATGGTGAGATATGCAACTTCTAGTTTCAATTAAAGACCCCTAGACTTGAATCTCTATCAATTACTTCAAGTGAGAGAACCTGTCACACTTTCTCCCCATAGGTTCCAAGGTTCCCTTTCACATTAAAAGTCCTTTACTATTACTGACACCCCCGAGGGTGATGCATATTTCCACATCATGGATTCTCCATTTACAACATTGTTGACTATCTTTTAGAAATTTCATCGTGTTCATACATGATCCCAAAGAACACATGCATGCTATTGTAATGTATTTTGATAATTTCACAAGCATGGGAATGCCTTCCTCCTATATATAATATATCACAAGAACACAAATGTTTGGTTTTTTTCAAATGGGCTTCATTACTTCTCTGTGGGAAGTTCTTTCTTCTTGGTCAGAAATCTTTCTCTAAGCAGTTTGTCACAAGTTACAAGCTTGTGGGAAAGAAACAAATGGTGTATTTTGGGTATAGGGTAGCTCCTAATATCACACATAAGGGGGCAATTGTTATCACCTTAATTTTTCTCACAAGCGACATTCAGGTGATCATCCAAGAACATAATTAGTTACCTCGTGGCTACATTACATCACCTCAAAAGAGATTGGAAAAACATTACAAAGTGGGTTTTCATACCCTTGCATGGCCTTCCTTTGCCGACACCCACATGATTTGCACAACTTTTTCTTCGAAAGATGTACAAGTCTATTCACATGCGTGAAACTGAATTGTTTGGTGCAATTAAGAAGAAAGGCCTAGCCCAAGTACCTCTAGGCTCATGTATATATAGAATTTGAGCTCCATCTCACCAATGAATGGAACTTTAGCCTCCTCAAAGTATGTTTCAAGAAATGGGATCTACATTTCAAATGAGGAGCTTTCACACTTGAATTAGTTTCTCATGGATCTCAAAACTCCCCTATAAATGAGATCCACGGGGCTGTATTTGAAGAAGAATAAAATATGCAAGGAAATGTTGCTGGAATGAGCTTGAATACCTCTTATATTTCTCTCTTATTTCTACCATCCATAGCCCTCATGCTTGTGTAAGATTTTTCATCAAAGAATAATGACACTTCTTCATTTACCATTAGTGAGAGAGAGGGTTGCCAAGAAGCAAAAGGACCCATCCCAAGGAGAGTTTTGGATCTCATTTGCATCCAATCATTCTTTCCATGTGTTGTTATTCATATTCAAGCCTAGCCACTGGATCAATATATGAGTATTGTTGCTCCCCTCCATCTTGTTGTTTGAATTTTATTCTCGTACTTTAGTTTTTTAGTTTAAATCTTATGCATGTTGCTTTAGTTCATCTTTATTGCAATATTACTCTTGTGATTGGTCTCACCACTAACCATTTTCTATTGTATATTTCACAACCTAGCTATATTAAGGAGTTTTTTTCTCACCAATTGAAGAAAATCAACCAAACACGCATCTTCCTTGTTGGTGTAGTACTTTATGGAGTTATATGAAACCCACCCAAAGAGTTTTTAAGAAAATATTTGTAAGGTAGTTTATTTTGTGGAATCATAAAACACCTTGAGTGATACACATGTTGATCAACCCCCCCTGACTTGAGCTTTAAATACATAAACACCAAAATCAGATATTGATGGCTATGATGAAACAATCTTCTCCATGCTTGACCAAATTCAAGGATTTCGTATTTTGAGACCTCTTAGGAAAACTAACATGTTTTGATTCTATCAATCGTCCTTTCTTGAAACCTTTAAAATTTTTCATAAATAAATAGGAAATGCTGCTAAAAAATAAAAATTGAACATCTTAGTTGTTGAAGTGTAAATGAAATCATTTCATTATTAGTCATCTTCCTTAGAACATGAAGAGTGTTGACAATGTATGACTTGATGAAACCCTCAAGATCCTTCCATCATGGAGTGTATTTCATTTCTAAGATTTCCTCCCTCTTTATACTTCATAGAGACATTCATAACATTTTCTTGAACACACCATCAATCTCATCAAGAACAGATACCATGGTTGTGTTAAAGGAATTTCTATTTCTGATTATCAAAATTGAAAAAGAGTCATATCTTCTCCCATCACCATAGTGACATGTAGCTCTAATATATTGCATGAGGAAATCAAGAGCTCTTATTTTTTGTATATGGTTTATTTCTTAACACCAAGCATCAACATGAAAAGTTGTGAGGACTATTTATTTTGGTGAAGGATTCAAACTTTGTTGTTACTCTCTTCTAGTTGACCAGGTTTGGGAATCCCTTCCTTGGGATTCCCACGGTCTTGTTTAGAGTCGATGTTATATTTATGATAAAATTGAAGAAGTTCATTTTCATGTTCTTTTAAGAACTTCGAAATTAAATAAATTTGGGGTACTTTTGTTTAATATCTCTAATTGTTTCTTGTTCTTATCAATCTCTAACTATGGTGTCTTATTTTAGTATTGTAAAGCATTACTGACATCTTCGTCTTTTATGAATTATCTTTCACAAATTCACTTTTAAATATATCTAAAAAATCATTCTCTTCCATTTATGATTGTTTTCATTGGCCATCTGATGATGGCTATCAAAAGAACAAGTTCCCCAACTCTACTTGGATAGTAGACATTGTATAAAATGACTATCAGTTAGCTTTTAAACGACAATAACTATCATTCAGTTTTCATGCCCATGTTGGCTCAGAACTGTGCTTATTAAGATTTTTATGCTATCATTTATTTTCTTAAGTCCATACAACCCCAATGTTATAACTGATGGATTTGACACCAATTTGTAACATAACCTTGTATTAATTAATCAAAACAAAGTCTAATTTTTAAGAGTGAAAGTAATATTATTTTTTTCCACACCAAAAAAACACAAAATAAGGCTCTACTTCTATTCATAATGAACTTAGTTGAAAACACCATGACAAACAAACACACAATGTCACTATCAATGGCTTCACCAACATGTCCACATCACTTTTTTGATGTTCTAGTATCATTACTAAACAACATCATGATAGGGAAAACTCATATAGTAGACATAACAAATCACATCCATTTATATTTACGATTATTTAAGAGTATCGATGGTTTCACCAAACAAATCACATCCATTTATATTTAAGACTAAGAATGGCTTCACCAACATGCCCACCTCACTTTTTTGGTGTTCTAGTATCATTACTAAACAACATCATGATAAGGACAACTCATATACTAGACATAACAAATCATATCCATTTATATTTAAGAGTGAATCCCCTTATGAGATTTCACCTATCATTAAATGAAAAGTAAAATAAATGACCAACACTTACTCTTCTGGGATTTAAGTAAACAACTAACGTTCATCCCTCTCACACTCATGCATTAAACATTATATTCATGATATAATGAATGAAGAACATCAACATTCTTACACAATCAAGGTAAGCCTATCCCTATAATGTCCTTTTCACTATACAAATCACCTAAATACTTCGATACTACATTCATGAAAACAAAAAGAGATTAACAAGCAAGACATAAGAAAAGTCTCATGCTTTAGTCATAAAGGGAAAGATTCATGCTCAAATTTTATAAACTCTAACTTAGACTCTCACAAAAGCAAGTCAATTTCACAATGCAACTAGATTAATTGCTTATACCTAAACGCTGACAAGTAAATAAAAATAAATGATAGATACTATGCCAAATATATGGCTCACGATCAGATTTAATATCAGTGTGGAACAATTTACATGGAAGCCCAAGGATTGGTTTCATGCCCATTTTCAACTCAAACAAAATAATTTCACTTTACAACCCAAATGAATGTATTCAAGTCACAATAATATTTAA
>JASDQU010100462.1:12404-28965 GCA_032191745.1 Picea mariana | reverse complement strand
CTTCACACATGCCAGATTGATATAAATAAGAGGCTAGCGCCTCACTTCTAACACACACTTCACTTGCTCATTCTCTTATGAGGCAAGTTGACATTTCAAGTTGGTGAGAGGAGAAGAAGGGTGGCACATCTCTTGGAGGAGGATTTTTTGTATTGGTTGAGTTATCTCTTGAACATTTGATAAGCTATTTATGATAAGGAAGTTTTGCTGGGTTTTCTTCCCCTAGAGGGTTTCCCGGGATAAATGTTGTGTCTATTGTGGATGTGTATTTCTCAGTGATCTTGTTCTTATTATGCTCTTATCTTATGAAATGCAAAGAACTATAATAATGGCATAAACATTAACAAAGTATAGGGCTAAAAACCGTAGTTTGTTCATCCCAAAAATACCCCATTACAATGCATGGATAACTCAGTTAATTGGTTGTTCGACTACTTTCTTCTTCTTTTCAATCTATATGATGTTTTTCTGTTGTTATTCTATCTTTGGAATCTCATGTTGTCATCCTTTTGTCATGCTTTATTCTCTCGCTCTCTTGCTTTATCCGTTGTCAACTTTATTCTTTTGTTTGTGCATTGTATTCCTCCTGCGCACTTTCCTCCTTCTACGCATTGTCCTCCTAGATGTGTCTTAACTGTGCGCTCACTTTCCTCCCTCTGCACACTTTCCCTATACTTAGGATTTTCTCCCAAAACTGTATCCAAACTGCCTGTCCAACAACCCTCAATTAGTGTTAGAGCTTTGATCCTTCTAGAATCTTCTTGAAAGTCCACACTTGACTAGCCCCACATGTGTGAATAATGGGGCTGACGTGGCATCCACTTGGTACCATGGTGATAAACTAGGTAAGTCAACTTGCGAGAGGCATAACTTCTGCATACAAACTCAAATTGAGGTGATTTTCATGTTGCTTGAAATCTCTTGATGTGTAGAACAATGTTGAGGGGCCAAAATCCATGCTCATGAAGTTTTAACTCCAAAAGGTGTTGTTTAATGGCTCAAACTGGCTCCAGAAGGTTTTGGGCCCCAAATCTCCGAACTGGGACCTACTACTAAAACATACCCTACAAGTCAATTCGTCCCATTTTTCCACAAAGAAAGCGCCAAGATAAATGACAAATTATATAATGATTCATTCGTGATCAAAGACTAACCAAGTACATCTACAACCCAACATGATATGAGATGTATAACTAACATATGCTTGTTGAACATCATAAACTTAATTGAAAAGTTTTCCCTTCATAAAAATCAGAAAAAACATAACATAATAATATAAAATAAACCTTTGTAATCCTCTTACCTTTCTTCAACCTCTCTTCAATGTTCATTTGCTATTCTTCCTTTTTAAATATAAAACTTAGCACTCTTTTCTAACTTATCAACTTCATTTGTCCCTGTGATGGGTGGAGTGTCCACTCAAAAACTTGGACGTTTCAAAACTTCTAACACAGTATTTATCCAAAAAGTTTGCCTAGCAATATAAAATAAACTAATATACCAATTTTTATTTTATTTTTCTTAATACTTAATAAATCTAAAGTTAACATTCAACACCAAAGTGGAATTTTTGGCTCTTTATTCTTTGTTGTTCTTTGTCAATTCACTTGGAATCAAATGTCTTCAAGTGTTGAGAGATTTCCGAGTCATAATCAACTGGGCAAATGGTAAGTCGAAGGTGGATATTTTGCGCTTACAACATTTGTTGTCTCAAGCCCGCAGGCTTATTAAAGATCTCAAGTGGAAGTCTTTCACTCATATCTGCCATGAGCTCAACCAAAATGCAGACCAATTGTCCAAGGAAGCCTTAGAATGTTGCATGGGTTCTTTCTCTGTGTAGGAGTTCATTGACGACCCGGAGCTCAAATGGATGGAATTTCATTTCTAACTCTTTCTATCCTTTGATCCTAGTTTTGTTTCGATTAAAAACTCTAAATGGTATTGGTTTGCATATATGTTGTGTATGGAAAGCTATTTTGATAATTGTCACAAAGGACAAACAAGTTGGTATGTTAAAGCAAAATCTTTGAATAGTTCGATCATGTATGAAAGTGCCTACATGTCGTCTTTCTATGAAAACTTTTTTGGATTGGGACAAAACTCTAAATTTATCTCTTGGGTGTTGGCAAATGCCTTATTTGTATTCACCTATTAGTACAAATTTTGTGTGTTAACAAATTCCTTATTTATATTTATCTATTAGGACAAAGTTTGTTTTGAAGAGTCCCTAAATCTATACTCATATATTCTTTTTTTAGAATATAAAGCTTTTTTACAAGGAAAAAAAATATAAATTTAAAATTGATCTCGATACTCTAAAGTTAAAGTTAAAATTGATGAATACTAGTTTACTGAATTTTAACAAGAAAATTATAAAAAACTTCCCTCAAAATAAGTTTATGCTTCAATTTTTGTTTGATATTTTCATGCTAATTTGAAGTTAACATATATCTTATGTTATCAAATTTTAATGGATAACCTGTGTAAAAGCTTTCCTTTAAATTTGTATTTAAAAATCTCGAAGACAATATGTTTCAAATTTGTTTAGAAATCTCTAAAAGACAATATGTTTTAGACTTCATTCTTCAAGTATTTTTTTAAGATTTTCCATTAAATTTAGGCATATGTTTTATTTATGAGTAAAATGTCCCCTGCATGTCTCCTGAAGAAAAACAGGACGGATTCTTGGCATGCATTCCAGTGATCATATTTGCTGCAAATACTCAGGTGATAATATTTGCTGCAAATACTTTGTTTTTCTTTTTTCATTGATAGAAAGAAATCAGGTGATCATATTTGCTGCAAATACTTTGTTTTTTTTCTTTCATGGATAGAAAGAAAGATATAGGAGTAGGTTAAGTAGGGAGCAAACAGACTAGATTTCCAGGTAAAAAATAATTGAATCTATTTAGATTTTGAGAATAGTGTAAGTTTTATATGGATCAAAGTTTTATGCTTACTCCAAATATTTTGCCCCATTTTAAACCAACCCAAATGCTAAAAAAATCAATCAAAAATTTGGATTAACCAAAAATTTACTCACTTACCACCGCCGCTTGAATACCTGCACGAAAGATAACTCGAAAGATAAAAAAATCAACCAAAATTCTGGATTAACCAAAAATTTACTCACTCACCACCGCCGCTTGAATACCTGCACGAAAGATAACTCGAAAGATAACTCGGGAGAGAAGATTTCTCCCGAGTTAGCCCACTCCGAAAGATATATATCTTTTCTCTGACCGTGCAAGATATATATCTTTTCTCTGACCGTGCAGTTTCAGATCTCGGCATGCTATTCAAAACTACTCACGTCTGTATATCTGGATGTTTCTGCCTCACTGGTCGTACTCAATGCTAATTTGACCTGATTGATTTTTCATAAAGGCTGGTTTCAGAAAAAATGTGGAAGACCTATCTCCAATTTTATTAAATACAGAGGCGTTGCTCTTTAGTGCCATCTTCTCATTGTGGTCTCTGCAGTAGACTAATCCATGCTCTGAATGTATAAGCTATTTATGTTACCAGCCTACACAAAACAATCCTTACTTTGATTTAGAAAACCAGAAGTTAACTTTATTAGTGAATCTGATATGCTTCGAGGTTACAGATAGTTTACATGAGTCATGGTGAATATATTCACCGTCACCAATAGAGGAAAGAATGCAGAATCTACACACAGCTGAAATCTCATTCAACACACTTAAATTAATGTTAGTTTTAAAAAGGGGCAGGATGTGGGCATGTATATCAATGAATGAAATCATAAACATCTAGAGTGTAATGATTCCATTGGCTTGGCGATTCCTGCACAGTAGACCTACTGCCCATCCGTCTCATCAACAAGGATGCTTCACGAAATTAAATAATCGATTATCTCTGCAATCAAAATCATCAAATTTCACAATGTGAATTTATAACCACGAGTGAATGGTTGTTTACAGATCTAGATTCAATGCTTGATTTGTACGCTGTGCCACGGCCAATGTTCCGCGAAAACAAAACAAAAAACAAGTCCACACAAATTCTGTTAACAGCTGAATAGACCCACTCTGTTTTATAACAAAATTCAACCCAGCAATACATGCATTGGCATCTGTTGTAGCTTGTCAGTTGGACAATTTGAAAGTGATTATGACTGCCATTAACAGATCACAAGCGTATCTTAAACCAGCGAACAGAGCAAGGGAGAATCGCTGTGGATATTAAAGCTGTAGCTTCCAAACGATTCAATTAACAATGAAATCGAGCAATTAGTGCAGTGAGCGATTCAAACAAGAGGGGATTAGCGCTGTGGCTACAAATCAATGGTTCCAGCAAACGTTCCATTGAATCAACACATGAGAACGCTGTTATCGGTGGATTACACAGTGCACAAGCCATAATTTTACACCAGCGGTCAAGCAAATAGGGAATTGATTCAAATGCTGTGGGGTGTTAAAGAGTAATTATCACCATAATTAATTAAGCATGCAGACAGCAAAACCTCAATCACACAATCCAAAAACATAGATTTACCAGAGAAACCCAAATGGGAAAACCAGCAAAGATGGTTTTTATCTTGGCTTTTGTTTATGCTCAAGAATTTATAAAAATTGGAGCTATATACTCTCCATTGATGATTCCGTGTATTCTTACTCATAGGCATAATCTTTTGCATATGTTTTGGTTTAGAGACAATCTCTGCTCCTCGTGGATAGGCTGAAAATCCTCTTTGTCCTCCAATCTTTGAGCAGACTTCAGTCCAAGTCCTCTTTCTTCTGCTACTATGTCCTTCCTCCCAAGCTTCCTTTTCTTCTCCATCCTCTCTTGGGTTGTTTTTGCATCAAGTAAGCATCCTCTATTATAGTGCTGCCTTGGAATGCCAACCATTAGAGGGTTTATTTTATTTTCTTGTGGCCTTCGGCCTTTGGTCATCAAGGTGACCATTGACGTCAAACTTTGCTAATAATTTTTCTTTTTACAAAGATTGGAGTTATTCAGACCCATTTCAGAACACACCTGTCCATTCATAGGCTTTTGGCCCAAAAAACTTCATATTAACTGTCTGTCTTCTTCTTCTACATCTGTGTGCTTGCCTCCTCAGCTACCACAAAACATTGTTGTTTCATTGGCTCTTATGAAGTTTTAAAGAACCCCTCCGAGTCAGCACTTTGCATCAGTCTCCGTCATATCTCCAAAAAGGATGCCTCCGCTGCAATATTGAAGATAAAAGTTAAATAGGGGATGTCCTTGATGTTGCATAACCATGCTGTCCATCTTGTTGGCGGAGATGACTTCTTCTACTATTCTAGGTCCCTGGACAATTCTATTCCTTGGGATGCAAGTGCAGGCAGCGCTTCCTTCCTCTTAACCTTGACTGTCCAAAAATTTTCTTGGCTATGTGGTTCTTGGGATAAAGTTTCAAACAAAGCCCCCAACGCTTGGCTTCCTAATGTCCCATGTCCAGTTAACTTGCAGTGCTAGCAAAAGTTCCTACTACTACATGGGTTGCTTGGCATTTTCTTTTTGTTCCTGTTCCTCTTTTTGTTTTTCTATCACGAAAAATTGTTCTTTGGATCCTTCTTCTGAAGACAATCTAGCATTTTGTTGAAGGCTTGCCTCTTCTAGCAAAAAGCCTCAAGATGGCCTTTCTTCCCACAAAAGGAACATGCACTAGAGTGCCAACATTCATCCACCTTGTGGCCTTTCTTCTTGCAGTAGAAACAAACAAGTGATGCTTTTCCATACTTGTTTGGTTTGTCCTTGTGCTTTCCAGCTTGTTTTCTTGGTCCCCCAAGTGTTGGTGCAGTTTTAGATGGTGGAAACATCCCTTGGATACCCTCATTTAAGCTGTTACAAGCATGTTCGAGTAATGGTCTACTGCCCACTCCTTTTTCTGTTGTTTTTTCCTTCAACTAAAATGGTTGTTTCATCGGTCCCTCTTGTTTTGGCAAAGGTTATCTTGGTGGTCTTAACTTGAACCAAAATTTTAAGAGATGAGCTGCATTCACTCACTTACTCTTTTCCACCAAACCCCAAGACTTCATGCCTGGCCCTACGTTCAGCTACAGTAGGGTTTACAATCCTGTGGCTTCTCTTGCATAGCCCTTGGCCATTGTAGCCCATTTTTCTTATTAGCTTCGAACCTATGCCTCTGTTATGTTTTCCAAAATTACCAAAGGGCTCTTCCAAAACATATTGAGAAAATTCCTTGAAGGGTGAGGTTACCATGCTTGTCTCAATCATGGTGTTGGCTTCTGCATTAGCAATGGAAGGTGCTTGTGCTTCCTTGGTATTTTGGATAGCTACTTGTAACTTGACCAATGCCTCCTCCTTCTCTACCAATTCTTGGTACAGTTGAGCCATCATCTGAGTGAGCCTCTGTTCTTGTCGATCATTTACCGGTATTACTTTCTCTCCCAATTGCAAGTGCTGAACTTTGCTTTTGTGCCAATCTTCCATAACAGTGGTGAGAATGTCCTGGTCTTCAACAAAGTGTTATTTTAACGAAGACAGTGATTTTGCAGAAGTCTCAAGGTCCTTTTACGGCTTTGCTGTACTCTCCTTCAAGAGCTGATTCTCCTCTTGGATCTGCACATTAATGGCCCTTAGGTCTACCAACCTTTCTCTTTTCAATGCTTTACACATGATGGTTTGCTTTCTTCTCAAAGAGATGGCAGCTTCTTCAAGTTCATGGATTTTACCATACTGATTCAATATGACCTATAAACGGTAGGCCTATAGCCTGTCCATCTCATCAACACAGATGCTCCATGGAATTAAAAAAATTGATTGTCTCTGCAACCGCAATCACATTGAGATCAAATTTCATAATGTGAATTCATAACAACGAATGAATGGCTCTATACAAATCTGGATTCATTGCTTGTTTAGTTTTCTTGCTGTGCCACGGCCAATGCTCAGTAAAAACAAAAGAAAATGTCCACACAAATTCTGTGACCAGCTGAATATACCCACTCTGTTTTACAAAAAATTCAACCTAGCAATACATGTGTTGGCATTTATTATAGCTTGTCAGATTGACAATTTGCAACTGATTATTATTAGCATTAATAGAGCACAAGCATATATTAAACCAGAAAATAGAGCAAGGGAGAATCGCTATGGATATTAAAGCTATAGCTTCTAAATGACTCAATTAACAATGAAAACGAGCTATGGTTGCAGCCAGCAATTCAAACGAGAGGGGATTAGTGCTATGGCTACCAATCAAAGGTTCCAACAAACTTTTCATTGAATCAAAACGCATGAGAGGTGGATTACACTGTGCACAAGCCATAATTTTACACCAGAGGTCAAGTCAACAAGGAATTGATTCAAAAGCTGTGGGGTGTTAAGAGTAATTACCACCATAACTAATGAAGTATGCAGAGAGAAAAACCACAATCACACTATCCATAAACAACTGATAGAAACCCAAATAGGAAAACCAGCAAAGATGGTTTCTGTTTATGCTCAGAAATTTATACAAATTGGAAATATACACTCTCCATTGGAGATTCCATGTATTCTTACTCATTGGTGGATTTTTTTGCAGATATTTTTGGCTCAAAGACAATTGCTCCTTGCGGACAGGCTCAAAATTCTCTTCATCCTCAAATAGTTGAGCAGACTTCGGTTCAAGTCCTCGTTCTTCTACTACTGCGCACTTCTTCCCAAGCTTCCATTTCTTTTCCATCTCTCTCGAGTTGTTTTTGCATCAAGTGTCCTCTATTATTAAACTGCCTTGGAATACCTACCATCAAATGATTCATTTCATCTTCTTGTCGCCTTTGGTATTCCAGATGCCTATTGACTTCAGACTTTCTCAAGAATTTTCCTTTTTACAAAGTTTGGAGTTGTTCGGATCCATTTCACATGTACCTCCCATGAAACACTGAGAAATGAGTGCTTAAAAAGCATGGAGTTATATTTAAGCCCTGATAGACAACTTAAAAAATTAATGTTTCAATCTAAATACATGTGGCAGCTGAAAGGGATAAACACAGACAGTTTATTGCTTCAGGGCACTCCAGGCATACTGAAAAAGCTGAAGAGCACAAACATAGGCTGTTAAAGGCATACTTTAACTTGCCAGAAAATTTTCTAGCATGTATTTTATGCTATCTTCAAACCTAAGTTGCAGGAAACCCCCCCTAGGCCATCTACCAGTACCCAAAACGGGTACAAAACGGCTGGGAAACGCCGCTGGCCGTATCATATGGTGTTTCCCGATTTGGAAATGCTGTACAGTATGGTTGGCGGCATTTCCCAACCGTTTTGGTGCAAATGACAGCCGTTTCTGCAGGTTTTTCTTGTTGTGCAGGCTTGTCCAAGTGACCAAGAGGGCCGGGGTCCCTTAGGTGGCAAAAAATCCCCTCATTAACCAATTAACTATCATCAACATTGCACCCACCCTAGTGATTAATGGTAATATATTCTCCTTTATATTTCATTTTCATTCTTTTACTTAAATTTTTAACATTACCATTAATTGTTTCCGGATGTTTGAGAGTGGTTCCAACCTCATTGGACTTCAAATGGAGAAAGTAGAATTTTAGGTCCCATTCAAAATTCAGCAAACTTAACGGTTTTTAGGATTTTAAGATTGGCAGGATTGCAGCGTTTTAACTGGATTCTATCATGTATGAGAGTATGGAACTGCCATTTAATCAAGAGCACCAAGCCCTCTATGTACCTCGATGTCTACCAGTTAACTTTTTTGGAGTTGACTGGTTCGGTTCTGATAACACTGCTCTCTACATTACAAGGATGTACAAGTGTCATACTAGGGTTTATCCAACCCCATGATGAAACACCCTCGAGGAATGATTCTCCTATGGTTTAATGCCTCTCCTCGAAGATGGTGCACTCTCCAACAAGATGTTAGTCCAATGCTCCTATTCCATGGTTGTATCCAAGTGTCCTCATGCAAGGCATTACTCCTGTAACTCTGTGCCACATGTCCTTTCATGTTAATTTAGACATGCTTTTCCTTCGAAAATGTCATTTATGTGTATCATTCTTTTTTTCTTGCAAGATAATGTGTTATTTAAAATATATATATACGACGTTTCCATTTTTGGAGGATCGTGTTTACTGACATCCCTATTTCGGAAACTTCCAGATGTTTCCCCATTTCATGCAACTTAACTTCAAACTAGCATATCTTCTCAAACAAACTTGCAAAACCTTAAACCAGAGTGGTCGTAAGGAAGTATGGTTTTACAGGTAGGAGAAACATGGATAAGCGTGCACAAGGTTACTTAAGTAACCTGAAAATGCAGGCAGAAGCTGTTGTGAGTTCCTGTTTCAAACTCGAATTCTTGCGGGAAATTTATTTCTTTCAACTCTTAGAGAAACTTGCAGATACATTTTGCATAACATAGGAACCAGTAAGCAACAAACAAGTAGTGCCAAAAACTAACAAAAAATAAATATGCATGTCAGATTCAAGCTTGAAAAAATTTCTCAGATGGTCTTTTCCCAACTCGAATCTTTCGAAAACAATGGTTCCTTGCAAATATTACAACAGGCATATAACAAATCAAGTACAGATGGCAAAATGTCTGGAGCCATTCTTTGGTAAATGGAGGCTAACATCAATTTCATTGGCATCTAAAAATCTTATTCCTCCATGCGATGAAAAGCCACAACCTCTGTGTGCAGCTCATGCATGTGTGGTGATGCTTTTCACAGATTATGGTTGAACGGTCAGCTTGTATAGAGTACAAGCAAGGAGTCAAATATTCACAATGCGAAACATTCTGACAATCAATTAAACCCTCGAGCATTCGGGTTTGAGTACAGTAATAAAACTTCCTATTTAAACAGGGAGTGCAGATCAGGAAAAAAGAGAAACACAAATAATTCATGGAAAAACATGCCAGATAACTGCACTGAGTTTTGTTGGCAATATATGTGTACTGAAAATTGATATGAAGAATCTATTTTGTGCATAAGCCATGGAAACTACTTACAATCAACAGTATTTCCCAGGAGTCAAAAGAATGTTTAAACTTAGATTTATAGATAGCAGTGGCTGCGGGATCTTATTCCTGAATACCAAGGTTTTCTAATTTGAAGGTTCTTAATGTGATGACTGTAATTCAAGATCACTATGATGATATATCGCTCCACATAAATACAATCCTTCCTTTCTTCTAGGATCTCCTTGAACTCATGGATGATGGCTTTTTGCCCTAAATAGATGCGAGAGATGAGCTTCCAGGTCATCAGGTGTGTATTTAATATACATCTCAGAGTGTCTGCCATTTTCCAAAGATCTCCTGAATCTACCCAAGAAGGAACGATAGGTTGGTATCATCTTCTCTGTGATAGACTTCCTAAGCTCCCCTTGGAGCTGCACATCCGGCACCATCCAACCCGAATGCTTCCTGAGCACCTCCTCTATTCCATGATTGAAACCCTTGAATTTATCCTTTAGGGCGTGTTGTGACATCTCACTCACAGGAGTTCCCTCATCTCTCAAACAATTGAGGACCTTCATCCAGGCCCCTCGCTCGTAATTCGCCGCATATTGCCTCACCTTGCCTTGATTCTTCGTCAACCAACCATACCCTAACAGCCCTAAAAGCTCTGAATCCTTGATCTTCTTGACAATGTAATTAAGATTGTTCATGAGAAACAGGTATGACAGGGCGACATCCTTGTAGAGCTTAGATGTCGTATCCAACTTACATTGCAGAATGATGATAATCCAGCCGAGTCTCACAGACAGAACAGAGGCCGGGCTGCCCTGTTCTTCAACATCCCAATCCTGGTCTTCAAACAAGCCCATGAGACCATTAGGCAAGGCCCTGGGGATATCCATGGGTACATGAGCTGTAATCTTCACGAGGGCCTCCTTGTAATCAGACATAAAACTCAGATAATTCATAACATACCTTGTAAGTGGATGAATCGTCCCGCCGGGAATACGAGTCTTTGAGTTCTCCCCGTGGACTGCATTTTCGAATTCTATAAAAATTCCCCGCGTTGCCTCCCCGAGCCGAACGAGGACAGCAGACGCCTTCGTCCTCACGCCTACACACTCCTTCTGGTAATAAACGGTGTCTATGTCGGGCATAAGCTTCGACAGACAGTCATACATGTCAAGCACCCCGAAGAGCCTGTCGCTTGATTTTTTGCCCATAGCTAGTGATTCCCCAAAACCTAGCAGCTTCGTTGTCGGTTCCGTGGCTACCTCAGCGAAACACAAATCCCTGACCTGGTTAAACCCTGCAAAGACCTCGTGGCAGAGCCGTTTCTCGCTTGCGAACAGAATCCTCACCGCAATTTTCATGGTGCGGATCCAGGTCTTGATTTTAATGTCAAGAATTGCCCCCTCCGTCGAGTGCACGTGGCCTTTGTTCAGCCGCTCAACGCCAATTCTGTACAGACACTTATCGATTACAGACTTTCTGGTCAGCCCATAGATTCGAACGCACTCTTTCCCATACCCGGCGGTCACCATGCGCTCTGCTATGCTGCGAAGGTCCAGCACGGCGTCGAGAGGCATCATGTCGACTTCGCAAATCCAGTCGGCGTTAGAATTCCGACCCCGACTGCCACTGCCGCTGCCGCTGCTCCCGTCTTCGTCCGTTGACCCGTCGTCCGACAAGCCATCGTCCGGCGCCAAGGTCGGCTCGACGTTCGCTGTCAGAATTCGGTGAAACTCCCTCTGCAAGCAGATCATCGACATCTCCATGAGGCGCTGCGCGCGCACGAGCTTGGCCGAGCGGCTGTCCGTTACGGCCAGACTTTCCATCAGATGACGGAGATCGTCCACGGCAGCCAGATACTCGCTGGCTTCTTCTCTTCTGCCGTGGAACAGCATCGGCTTGTGGGACTTCAAATCCCGCCCAGAGATCACTCTATCGGCGGAGGCCAAATCGACCTCCCAGTCGGCGGATTTCCGAGGTGGGTGGCCGGGATTCTGATGGCTCATGGCGGAAAGGCGGTTGTCGAAGGTGGAGAGGATTGTGAGCATGTCTCTAGTCATGTTCTCGGAGGTGCCCAGGGATTTCACTATATGGTGTGCAGTGGCCACTACTCTTTCTTCACCTGCTGCTGTTTCCTCTGTCTCCATTGACGTATAATATCAACTGACTGCCCGGGATGCTTCGGAATCTAACAGAGAATCGTGGGAACGGAGAAATCTTGCTTACAAAGAAACAATAAAACCCACCCACAAATCAAATTTTGGGTGAATACTCAACTCTCTCTGGTTTTAAAATAGAAATCCTGTTTATGAACCCCAGAATGGAAAATGAGAATTCAACATCAAAAGCCTAGAAAAACCTGAGAGGGTGTTTCACTTTGATTGGTTCTCTATTTGAAGGGCTCTGATGGGTGGACGTCGCGTAATTCGAGATTTGGCATTGCTTGATTGACCAAAATTCTATTCGCTCCCTGGATTTGAAAGAATGCGACGGCGCCCCGCCTCTGTTTCGACAGAGTCCATAACTCTTACACACGGACAGAACTGTGGAGTTGACTTGCTAATCCACCGGGTGATCCCTTCAACAGCTATTTTCTACAAACTTTGATGAAAAAAATATCAACAATATCCGCAGAAAGTACGTTTAAGATCAGGATCAAATGGAAGCCACGACTCACGCAGGCCTGGAATTTTACATCGTACGGGACGTTTTTTTTCATTTTTTAACATATTTGACTTACTTTTAACACGTAGAAAATGAAAAGGAAAATAAAATTGGAATCCGATCGTTCTTATCCAAATGTCTACAGTCATAAATGCTAATCGCTGCACTGTAAAATCTGCAGATAAATAATAATGGTTTTTGACTTCGTTAGGATTTTGGATTTGAATTCCTCCACGGCCTCTTCCCTCATGAAGGTTGGAGGTCCCTTACCTCTGGCAGGTAAACCTTCAGTGGAATTGTTGAGGGAAAATGTTAGGCTTGCTAATTAATTAATTTTGGAATTACTTTGGCGCTTAAATTTTTGGTTAAAATAGATTGTTTTATAGTTAAACCTTGTTGAGGGTGAACTTATATTCGTTGTTTAGTTCACTTTGATATTTTAATATTGTAAATAGTTAATAATTACTAAATTAATTTTTTTTTTAAATCTACGACGTAAACAATTACAATTAGTTGATATAAATTACAATTAGTTGGCCATTACCAAAAATAAAATAATTTTGGATTGTTTTTATTATTTTTTTCATCAAATAGATATAGATATTAGTAATTTATGGATTTTGGAAAGTTGATCACTTATATGACATAATTCAATGTTTTTTTTTTTAATAGGAATCCGACAACTTATAATCTACCCTGGCTACATTCAATACTGCCTAGGGTGAATATTGGCGGCCGTTTTTTATTCTATCAATGTTTCTTTTTTCTATGTTATATATAAAAAGTCAATGTCAACGAAGATAATGAGAGGCAAAGCCACATTATTCCATTTCAATAAAAAAAAATTCTATGCGATAGATAAAAAGTAAATGTCAACTTTCTATGTTACTAAGTTCTAGATAAAAAAAAGTAAATGTCAACTTTCTATGTTACTATGTTATAAATAAAAGAGTAAGGTAACTCTTCTACGTTTTGGAGTCCGGAGTCCGATGGGACGTCTCGGGCTGCCCGGACTCCATCCTGTAGATTAAGGAATTATACATGTGTATTGAAAATCTTATTAAGGAATTATAACAACTTTAAATAGATGAATTAACACAATCCTAAGGTGTTATGGGTCATCCTTCATATCGAAAGAGGCATGCTTATTAAAAATATGTTTAAGGAATTATTTAAAAAAAATTAATGTTGAAAATATGTTTAAACTTATTTTCTTATAATATCAAAAATGATTATTTAATATTTTAATTTTTTAATAATATTCAAGATGATTATATCTTTTTAATTTTTATTTATTTTTTTGTTTCCCATTGTGAATGTGCATGCTAATGCTAGTATTATTCTAGTGTTTTACAATATTAAAAATGACTACTTAATATTTTAATTTTTTAACAATATTTAAGATGATTATATCATTTTAATTTTTATTTATTTTTTCTTTCCCATTTTCCTACTTGTGAATGTGCATGTTAATGTTAATGTTAATATTATTCTAGTGTTTTATAATTAGTAATGTCAGTATTATTCTAATGTTTTATAATTAGTAATGTCAATATTATTCTAGTGTTTTATAATTAGTAATGTCACTTTTAATAAATTTATTACCATATTTGTTAGTACAAAATGCTTTATAAGTTTCATTGTAATATCTATTTTTATAAGTTCATCAAAAACATATGGTATTAGTTGTAAGCATACTCCTATTATATAATGAGTTTTAATTTGTTTTGTTTTTTTCAATAATTGGTTCACAAAAGAGTAAATATGTCACAAAGGGGAATTGAAATTTAGATGAGAGTATAACAACTTTTTCTCTCTACTTCACAAGATAGATTATTAACACAATCCTAATTCATTTATGTAATTATAGTTTTCATTTTTATCATAAATTAGGTTAATGTAATAAGCAAAGGAGGGAGAATAGTATTGGAGAATCATCCCTTATAAAGAGAAATATCTTCTTAAAGAGAAAGAATTTTATCAATTATTATATATAACCGTTATTATGTGAAGTTTCAATGTAATTGAATTTCTTGATTATGTCAATGTAGTTTTCTACAAGTCATTGTAGAAGAGATTGTAACATTCATCTAGTCTAGCTCGTTCATAATGCTTACATGGTCAAAAAACAATTATTATTAATTCTCTCTTATACAAACCAACGTTAGATCCATATTAACTTCAAATCTATTCAGCTTAGTTGAAGGAGCAAATCCCTCTAGATGCAAACTTTTTGTCAGTTTTTTCATTATACAAAAGGTTTATGTCTCAAAAGGATTTGGTCTCATGACCTCCCCAACACAAAGGAGAGATCTCACATGTAGATCATGACTACTTGAGTTAACCCTTGAGGTTAAAATTTCTTTTGGAAGTATCTTGTCCCAGTGCCCTCCAACACTTAAACAAGAGTGAGATAGTTGGTACCTTGCCAACCCTAATCAACCCATAAGGGGAAAACATGCTACAAATGAGATTTGAACTTAGGTAGGGAGGATAACAACTTCTCTTAACCACCCAAGCTAAAGCCAATTAACTAAATATTTAGAATAATCATCTCACCCAAACACTTAAGCTAAAGTGAAATTGTTACTACCTTTCTTACTCCATATATAAATTGAAGAGTATACCCCATACTTAAACCTCACATGTATTCTTGAATACACTTAAAAACTCCCCTATTTAGAGTCAAAACAAACCTCAATAAAATTTGAAACTCAATAAAATTTAATTCTTATTATATTATAGGTTGTTAATTTTCTATTCTCTAGTAATCTTTTAATTATACATGTGTTATCTGTTTAAAAAAAATCAATGGTAAGACTTCCACTAATATTTTAGTTTTCTTTTACAAACACCTTTTTATAAAAAAATTAATTTAAAAATAATATATATTAGAGCTTCTTCTTAGAAACAAATGTTCTTTATTATATTAAAGCTTCTTCTTAGAAACAAATATTCTTTATTGATAACATAATTAAATATATAATCCATTGTTAATGTGTCAAATCTTGTACTCTAAGTTGGTGAGTGCACGAAGTTGGTGGACCAAAAAGTGGTAATGAGGTGAGTAGGAACGCACACTCGCAAGAACGCGTGCGCATTTTTAGGAATGCGTGCATGTTCCTGATGTAACAAGTTCGGAGAACCCCGAACCTCCACTCAGCAAGCCATGTAGGAACATTGATCCAGGTAGATATTGGCAGCCACCCACGTATTCCAATTGGCTCCCCTTGATTGTTTTTAGTTCAACACGTTCTTCTGTACTTCTTTGTAATTGTGGGTTATACAGTTCTGGGGCTGTCTGAAGCCCTACACATCTTCCAGGTGGATATTGGTGGCATCCCATATAATCCAACTAGCTTATTTTGTATGTTTTCATGTCAGCACATCTTGTTGTACTTTCAGGGACATTTTGGGGCCCTTAACAGAGTTTTTTTTGGCTTTCCATAGTCAAACTGTAGACATAGTTAGATTTTGACGATATAATGTGTAGTTTACTAAAATACCTTTCCAACGAGCTATCACACACATAAAACGGAGGTCGTATGCAAAAGTTACGACCCCAGGAAGTTGAGGTACCAACTTACCCATAGGGGCCCACATAACTTTTGGTGTTTCATCTCCTAGGGTTAGGTTTTTTGATGTCTAGGGTTTTGGAATTCATGAGTAATATCAAAATGGCCTCTGGAGCCTCATTGTAATCATTATACTCAGACAAATGCGCGTAGCAGCCACATCTCTTCTCATAGATAACTAACACCATTCGAGCAAGTGTTTCAGTTCTGCAATTTTACAGTTTCAGCCTATTTCATTTATTCAATAGAAGATATTGTTCACTAGATATTTGTGTTGTTCTTCATATCTCTGTGTTTATTGTATTCAATATGTTAATCAGTTTGTTCCACTCCTAAATCTGGATCAGTGGTATCAAAGCGGTCTACTCTTCATTTATTTTCTTTGTGCATGTCCTC
>JASDQU010100461.1:344873-357057 GCA_032191745.1 Picea mariana | reverse complement strand
TTGTATCAGTAGGAACGAGAGAATACTACATAAATCCTATTGTTGATGGATCAGTAAGTTGGAGGATCATACAATCAACATGCGAAGATTCAGAACTGCCATTTGACAGTTGGAAGCAAGGTTCATATGAAATATTTTCAATAATATGTGCAAATGTCAGAGCAACTAGATGGGTTGGAACTGAGGTCAGAGAAAACCCGATATATGATGGTACCTCAAAACTTGACAATTTTCTAGTCAGCATGGAATAAAATATAGAGGAGGATCAAAGGATATTAGTGTTGGATTTATCCCTCTAGGACACCCCTTCCAAATGGTGGACCAATCACAAAGCCTTAGTTGAGAATTGGGATGATGTGAATCAAGATATCCGATATATATTTCAAGATAAGGAGCAGATGGAACCAGATATGCTGATGAATTTCTAAGTTTCGCAAATGTTCAATGGACAATCTGATCCTAAATAACATATTGAACATTGTGTGAGATAGTGGCAAGTTGCGAAAATACCATCTCGCTTCTGGGTTCAAGTATTTCCCCATTCACTAGCTCCAATTCTGAAAGCTTGGTACATGCATGAAGAAATTAGAAGATAGACCAGCGACTAGAAAATGTTGGCAGATAAATTTTTCAAGGACTTATCGTTTACAAGTAAGTACCCTGAGCTTAAAGTAGTCCTACAAAGAACTAAGGAATTCATTTTTAAAGATACTAGTGAACAGAAATCAGACCTAGTGGTATGTGAAAAGCATAGGCAAGAACTTCAGTCTAACCTTCACCTAAGCCTGGATGAGAGACCTATAGAATGCTATAAAATTGAGAAGGATTTGGAAATCCCAGATGATTTAGTAGAATTGAGAAATTTATCCATTAAGGAGACAAAAGGGAGCAGAGAAATCCATAACATCATACCCAGTCAGGCTGATGGTTCTTATAATTATCCATTAAAGTTGTGCAAACTCAATATAGGGACCACAACGCAACCTAGGATAGATATGGTGGGATATTACTGGGATGAGCAAACTAGCCAAGAAATACACAGTTTGTTGTGAGAGAACAAGGACTTGTTCCCAAAGACATTTTTAGAGCTAAAAGGTGTTGGAAAACTAAGAGGGGGGGTGAATCAGTTGTTGTTGTGCTTAAAAAATTATGTCCATTTTAAACTCATTACAAAACACTCAATGATGATCACAATAATTCATGGAAGTAAGCAATAGAGTATTCAACATCAATCACACACATGAAATACATAGAGACAGATATTCCTGAGGAAACCCATAAATGGAGAAAACCTCTTCTTCTTGATATGATAAGTAGTATTCATTTTTCTGTACATTATCATTCTTATGAGAACCAACTCGTTTTGAGGCTACCACCTCTGTTTTACAAGAAACAACTTGTTGAGAGCACCAACTCTCTAGTTTCTCTAGCACCCACTAGAAGGAGGCACCAACTCCCTTTTTGTTCCAGCACCGACTGGATGGAAGCACCAACTTCCAGTCACACAGGCACCAACCTGTACAAGTTGCAACTTGCTAAGAGAACCAACTCTCTTGATTCTCTAGCACCAACCCCTTAGTGTTCCAAAACCAACTGGATGGAAGCATCAAATTCCAGTTACACAGGCACCAACCTGTATAATAGAGAACAATAGTTCTCCCTTGCACCACCCTACCACCCTGGTTTTTCTGGCTGCAAACAGATGGAATCTACAACTCCCTGTGTTCAAGCACCCACTTGAAATCTAAGGAAAATAGTCCTCCCTAGCACCACCCTACCACCCTGAGATATAAATCTTTGTTACTGAAATTTGTTACAGTGATATAGTATTTATCAATGACTTACCAGTCTCATCATTGTTCTGCTACACTTCTCTACTTTGCTTGCATCAATGTCTTCCTGCTCGCATATTCTTGTGATTTCTATTCTTCTGCTCTGTCTCTACATGCGCACCTCAGCTTTCTCTTCCTCTCTTAGATATGCATTTTGTTCTATGTATTTCTTCTGTGTTTTGTGCTCTGTGCACCATTTTTATTCTCTGCGCTACACCTCTTTTGTGTGCTTCATCTCCTGCTCACATCCTGCTTCTACCCACATGAATAACTATCAAAAGAATCAACCAACTCTTCTTTGTTCTATGTATATTTATCATGCTAAGTCTTCTGGTAGATCATACACTCAACTCTTCGTCCTCTCTGGAAATTATGATGAGTCTGTCCTTCATTGGTGTTCGTTATCCTGAGATTCTTTGCCTTCTCTGGCAATTACAATCTTTGACACTTTTCCATCTAACAATTGTTTCTATGACGAGTCTTCATTCCACTAGCAGTTACCTTGAGACTCTTCATCTCCTATGGTGATCACCCTGAATCTCTTCAAATTATCTAGTAGATACAATCACTCTGTTTTGTCAGTTACAAAGAGTCATTTTGGCTTCTTTGGCTTCTAAGCCCCTTCCTTCATGTGACCACCGGCGGTGACCAAACACCTATTCAAAAGGCACTTCACGATCCCAGTATAGCGACCGCTAGCTCCCCTTTTTCGATATGACCTTGGGCAATGAACTTCACGTGACCACGTGATTGTGGGCGTGTCCATAGGCGGTTTGAGAGAAACCCTCTTTTCGCCCCACAATTCACTATAGAGTTCCACGTATGCCTTTGGTGATACCATGGTTTTGATTGTGGCCTGCTCTCGAAAAATTAATACCCAGGCATATTCTGGCCCCGCAATCAAGCATGATCGTCAATCTCCCAGTCTCTAACATATTCCTTCGATCAACGACTCCAATCTATCTTCCTTTCCCGCCTTCTTTCCTCCATCCACGCGTGATCTTTAGTCTCAATGACCAAGTGACATGTGGCCCTCCAAACCGACATACGAGATCGATTTCTCCTTTCAGGCTTCGAGAGTCTTGATTCTCAAACTCCGCTTTCTCTGTGATGCTTCCACCTGGAATTCATGATCTATCAACATGTGGTATTCTCGAATCGGACTGTTGAGATTCACTTCAAGTTTCCGGGGTTCAGGAATCTCAACTCTCAACTTTCTTCCTTCCTTTTCTTTTTCCCAGAGTCTTCCAACCGAAGTACATGATCTGTTGACATGTGTCCTCCTGCAAATCGATAATCCTCAACTCCTTTGGGAATTTTACCTTTCAACCAGATCAACGGTTCTACAGATCCTATCTCGATCAATGGTCGATATCTCCTTCAAGTCTCCGGACTTCGGAGATTTCAAATCTCAACTGGAAATTCTTGAAGTGAGATTTCTCTAGAATCTAAAATCAACTGACATGTACTCCCCTTTACAATCAACAGTCGAGATCTCCTTCGGGTCTCTGGACTTGAGAGATTTCAAATCTCAACTTCGCTTCCTTCACTTTCTTCTAGAGTGTTTTTCCCGAACTACACATATTTCTGCCATGCGTTCTTTTGGCAACCGACGACCTGGATATTCTTCAGCCCTCGGGTCTTCGGTGATATTGTTTCCTTCCCAACCAAAAAATCCTGAAGTGATTCTCTCTGGAGTTGTGGATCGTGCGCCACCTATCAGTCTTGATGATGGATGGTCCCTGCTTACTTCGAGGCTTCGTGACTTTGACAAGTCGCTGCTCCATTTTCCTTTGGAGTGATCACCTGCTGAGTAAGTCATAAGTGGTGGAGACTGCTTGTTGTCGGTTAATACTTCCACTTACACTATCCTTCCACTGTAGTATATCGACGATCGAGAATTCTCCCGAAGTGATCTTCAGATCGGACATTTCGTGTCCACTTCAGGACTTCGACATTCGAGACTTCAAGAATTTGGGCAAGTGATGGTGGTAAAGCTCCCGAAGTAAAAATCCCGGAGTGACATCACTTATTTACGTCACTTGATGATGGGTCATGAGCCTAGTAGCTTCCATGTGTCACTCGGATTTGTGATTTGCACATACCTAAAATTTTGAATCAACCTGACACTTGTCATTGTCTGATTGCGCCACGTGTCCTTGCTGACATAGTATTGTTGACGTGGATCCTCATTCACTTCATGACTTCGACCTTCGGGACTTCAGGTATTTTGAATTTTCAAGTCGCCAATTCTTCCGAAGTGAGATTCCCCGAATAGTAACCTCCTCACAACTTTAGACTTGAAATGAATGATGTTCATCGATCATGTTCTTAGATTAATGGATCGATATATCTTCAGTGTTGCTCTTCTAGCTTATCATGTCCTTCAAATTAGAATGATCTAACGGTTGACGGAGACTCGGATAATTGAATTCTTAGACCTTGTGCCCTGTTTATCCTATCCTTCACTTGATTTGATCGGACGGATGTTGGTCATCTGGATCGTTGATCCAACGACCATTGTCTCTCTCTCTCTTGAGCTTCTGATCTCTCTTACTTAGAAGGTTTTCTAAGTGTTCAAGGGTCTCTACCTTTTCTCCTTCTATGAGTATTGATGACTTTGGGTCTCGTCTACGTTTATGAAAAACACTATCTCTCTTGAGCTTTGGCAATGAAGTTAACCTCGGTTCTGGTGCACACTTGTGCTCTGCATGCAAGTCTGCGCTATTCCTCCTAAGCTTGATTCCTTCTGCAAACTCAAGGATTCTAAGGAATCCTATGCACGCTCCTTTCTGCCTTCATGATAACCTCTAGTTGTCTGGAAACTCCAACTCTCTTCCATGGGCTTGTTCTTTGGAGCTTGTAGACAACAATTTCTCATGATCTCATCATTCCCGATGCTATCATTGCTGCCAATATGCCATCGTCATTGTCGTTCTTGTCATCAATGACAAGCACACTCTACCTGTAAACATGTTGTCGTTGTTTTTGTTCTTGCCATCAATGAAAAGCACACTCTGCTTGTAAACATGCCAACAATCTCCCCCTTTGGCATTGATGGCAACCCTAAAGGACTGCATTGTTCTACTTATACCTCCAATTGTAGCATCTAGACCACACCTTTTCTCCCCCTTTGACATTAATGTCAAAGAAAACATGCTCCCCCTGAGTTGTTGTAGTACTTTCGGAGGTATCATATGTTCAACCAAGACAAACTGCCCCTAACAGGATGGACTCTCTTAGGTGAGAGAAGAGATGACACCCAGCTTCTGACAGAGATATTCAAATGGTGTCTTAGCTAGGGGTTTAGTAAAGATGTCTGCAATTTTTTCTGTGGTTGGAATGGAATGAGCCTGAACAATCTTATTGGTGACCCTCTCTCTCATAAAATGGTATTTTATGGGGATGATCTTGGTATTGGAATGAAATACTGGATTCTTGGACCTGTTCATCTTTATCTTCAGCTGTGTCCTCTATAGTAGACTCAATATTGCTCACCTCTCTTATTATCACTCCTTCATCAACCTTTAAATCAATGCAATCAACTAATTTATACAATATTTTATTAAAGCATATATATCATTTACCATTGGTAGCATATCCTAAGAAGATGCTTTCATTATCCCTGTCATCATACTTGCCTCTCAACTACTCCATTTTGTTGTGTAGTTCCTGGGATTGTGAATTCTCTCATGATCCCATGTTTATCACAAAATTCCTTGAAATCACTTGGCATAAATTCTCTTCCTCTATCTGATCTTACTGCCTTTAACCTGTTACCTTTTTTATTCTCAATTAAAGATTTAAATGTTTTAAATTTCTCAAATGCTTCAGTTTTTTCTTTTAAGACAACCAACCCAAGTGAGTCTGTAGTAATCATCAATGATCAACATGAAATCGTTTTCCTTCCCTGTTACTTCCTGTCTTGATGGTCCACATAAATCCATATGAACTAATTGGAGTGGTTTCTCTATTGAAGTAGATCTCTTTGCATTTAAACCATGTCCTAGTTAGCTTTCCTACTTGGCAGGATTTATATACAGAATCTTGTGGCTTTGATAATTTTGGAAGATCTTTTACTACCTCAATGTTTTTGATCTTGATTAAGTGGTCAAAGTTTATATTTCCAAGTCTCCCTTGCCATAACCAGCTTTCATCATGTTTTCTTATATGACACTCTTCTCTATCTTCTTTCATCACACATGCATTATTATCTATCCTGATGCCTTTAGCCACCACTTGTCCTGATTTTACATTCTTTACCTTATAATATTTGGACGCGAACACCTCTTCATAGCCTATGTCACACATTTGAATTACACTGAGCAAATTATGTTTCATCCCATCTACAAGCAGAACATCCTGGGTATCTCCTTTGCCATTACTCAAACTCATCATCCCTTTATCCTTAATTTTAGCTGGTTCATCATTTCCAAAGGTCACATTTCCTATTTTGCTTTTACTTATAGACAAAAATCTATCCTTGTCTCCACTCATGTGTTTGGAACATCCATTGTCTATATACCAAGGGTCTTTTTGTTTTAGACCTGAAAGTACTAGACCACGTTTTTCACTATCTTGATTTTTCCATGTGCTGGTAGTTTTAGCTAGGGGTTTTATCCTTGGATCTACTTTGCAATTCTTCAGATGGCAGTTTGCAGCTTTGTGGCCAAATTTATGATAGTTATAGCATTCGAGCTCATTGTTCAATAGGTTAAAGTGATTGGTATAGTGTTGACTTGTTGGTTAACTACTTATTAGTTTTTGTATGGACCATAACCCTTCGTTCCTTTGCAAAATTTTAACCATAAATATTCTAGTTTCCTAATGAGGGTTTCTTCCTTAGTTTGATGGACACAAAATGAGTTTTTCCACCTTTATGAAAAATCACAATACTTATTTTAACTTTGATCCCAAAATATATCCCTATGTAGAGTATGATTTGTATTTTCATGTACAAAATCGTTGATTGAAATTCATACATACATACAAAGTTTCTCTCTTACTACTTGAGCTTTTATTTTATCTATTTTGGAATCAAGTTGTTATGACCCAAACGGGGTATATATAGGGTTAAATGTATATTATATGACCTCAAGGAGGGGAATATATGGGGATAAATGTACATGCAATGTGTAAATATATATGTAATAAGATCAGCCTAATAGTAAAGGGGCCTCATTTTTTGGTGCGAATAGGTATATATAGAGATCATGTATCCATTATTGTGGACATGTGAATTGCGATGTATGAATGTATTTAGATATTTGGAGGAGATTCTCCTATTATTTAAGGATTTATTGTGTAACTTATATATCTTGGAGTTATGCTCCATGCTCACATTATGTACATGGTGTGTACTACTACTTTATTATGATATTTTAAGTTTTTGGTTCATAACATTTGGTATCAGAGCATCGATCCTAGGGTTTTTCTTCTCTAATAAAGACATCTTATCATTTTCTCTATAAAAAAATTTCTAGGATTATTTAGATAGAGAAACTTGGAAATTATTCATATTACATCTCAAGGTAACTATGGTACAAATTTCATCATTTGGGTCGTTTTGCGTTCAAAGATATACCCTATGGAAGATAGGGATTTTGACTAGTCCTATAACTAGTCTCAAACATGTGTTATGTGTAAACAATCATATCCTCTTCAGTGAGAATCCAAATTTAGTGAGACTGGTTGCATGTGAAATAAGACATACCATAGTATTTTGGGTACAAATTTCAGAATTATAGCATAGAAATTGGAGGTGGGGCATTATGTACAATTTCTCTCTCCAAGAAAGGAAAAAAAACAACAAGGTTTGGGAAAATTAACATAACTTTCACTTGGCACATCAAATTCTTGTCATACTTGTCGAATCGAAGAGAATAAATATTAGAGTACTACATGATGAAATTTCAAACTCAAAGAGGTCTAAATTTCATAAATACATCAGAAGGATGGTCGGCCAAAAGGAAAAACTCCAAATCATGATTTAAAAGGTATGTTCACTTAAAACTATCATAAATTTTTATTGGGGTGCCTGATTGAGATAACTTGAAGTCCATTGGAAAGAGAAAAATAGAATATTATATTGGAAAAAGGATTATAAGTATTTGTGATCATTATCCTCTCACTTAAGAATCAATGGCAATACACAAATTTACAGGAGATGAAGATAAAGATGAAATCAATCATATGGAATGGTTGAGGTTGTTGAAGGACTATAATAGGAATCCTTTATCAACAAGTTTTTTTTTTTTTGTGGAGCTCTAAAGTGGTGTAAGAGTATTGATGAGGATACTAGATGGAACCTCACATGGGAATAAGTTGAAACACTCTTCTCAAATAAATGGATAAAGGATACAAAAAGGGAGGATATGTATAAAATTCAAGAGGAGTTAAAAGAAGCAAAGGAAGATATAAAAAAGAAGGGTGATGAGATATATAAGATACAAGACCTTAATGAAGCACTCATTAAGGAAGTTCAAAAAATAAAATAGGAAAAACTAGCAAAGGAAAGTGGGAAAGAGATGAGTCAAAGGAAGAATTAAAAGAGAAAATGAAGAAATATGTATATTATGAAGCCATAATAAAAAGATATTGGAAGAGGTTAAGATATTGAAAGAATAAAAGAATAATTTTCAAAATCAAGAAAAAGTAAGGATATTAGATGAAGAAACTACCAAAACACCTGAAGAGGAAATTTACAAGAAGGTTGAAGAATCCCTAGATATGGATAAGGTAAAATCATAAATGCAATCCAGAATTGAAGAAGGAGGTCATAATTTGATAGATGGGATCACATTGCAACCTCAAAAGGAGAAATAAGACAACATTCGAGAAGGTCACAAAAAGATTCTTGAAGAAGTTGAGTTTCATCTAGAGAATGTACATGTTAAAAATTATCTCCAAGCCTAGAGAAATCAAAGAATATAGATGATTCTATTGTCTTTGGAAAGAATATAGATGAAATGAACATGCAGAATGAAGCAAAACCATCAAATGTGGAACCATATCGACACAATCATTACCAGGAAACATTTCAAGGAAGACAAGAAGGTCGATATCAACATTATCAAGGAAGAATATGGAATACTTGTCAATATTCATGAAACAAGGCATCACAAAATCATTATTCAACAAGATGTTATCATAAACCAACATCTACTACAAATTGGAGAATATTCAACAAAAATACATGGAATCAAGGGAAAGAAAATTATGCAACAACTCGCCACCAAGGATTACAATCAAAGAAGAAAGCGGGAACATAAGAAAATCATATTACTTGGTTTCAGTACATGTGAATCCTTTAATTGAAAATCATTGAGTACAAAATTGTTTGAAGAAGGGTACTATGTTATGACCCAAGGGGGGAATATATAGGGTTAAATGTATATGATATGACACCAACAAAGGGAATATATGGGGCTAAATGTACATGTAATGTGTAAATATATATGTAATAGGGTCAGACTAATAGTAAAGGGGCCTCATGTGTAGTTGTGAATAGGTATATATAGATATCATGTATTCATTATTGTGGACATGTGGATTGTGATGCATGAATGTATTTGGAAATTTGGAGGAGTTTCGCTATTATATAAGGAGTTATTTTGTAACTTATCTATCTTGTATTTGTGCTCCACATTCATATTTTGTAAATGGTGTGAACTTCTATTATGTTATGATATTATAATCATTTGAAACATAATACAAGTAATGGATATGCAATGGTTGTATTTGTATTTATTCAATCATGGTCATAGTTAGAGGTAAAACCTAGTTTTAATGATTGGAACAAAATGAGGATTTCCACCTTTATGAAAATCACCACATTTATTTTAAATTTGATCCCAAAAGCTATCCCTTTGAAAAGAAAAATTTATATTTTTAAGTACCAAAATGTTGATTGAAATTCATACATGCATACAAATTTTTTCTCTTACTGCTTGATTTTGGATTCTATGCCCTGGACCAAATTCTCAATGTGTCCCTGAATGGATTTAGAAAGTGAGTTATGACTCACCATAAAATGTTAGTTGGGGCTCAGATCAAGGAATCCTGTGTGTGTGTGTGTGTGTGTGTGTGTGTGTGTGTGAGAGAGAGAGAGAGAGAGAGAGAGTAATCAATGAATAACATAGAGATGATCAAGATAATAACCTCCTCCATGAAACAGTCATGTCTAGTGGTCTCCATTGTCCCATAACAAGTATACTTTCATATTAAGCATCTATGAGGGTCACATGAACTCGAATTGGAATTCTTGGTTTATCCATGTTCCCTCTCTTGGTTGAAAATTTCTACAAGGCTTGAAGGCCCATCCCCTTCCCCTACATCACTTGAAATTCACTTCTAGTGTGATAATGCTATGAATGTGAAATGTTGCACCAAGCTATAGGTCAAGGTGGGTATGGTTACCTGGGTTTGGATTACACTTTCTACGATGGAAGGATGTTGGGAAAGCGGGTTATTCCTTCAACTAGGAGGACAAGGACCTAGTAATGGGTCATGCCTAGAATTTTCTCTATCCTATGTGGACCCATGACACACCCCCTAGAATTAACCAATGTCAAAGTAGTTAACATAAAAATTCAAAATAATTTTTTCCCATAATTTTCTAAGGAAATATGGAGGCACCTCCCTATTATGGAAAGGAGGTTTGTCAAATACCATAAACCATATGTCCATCAAACTATATAAAAATGGTTGTTAGGTGTGAAATTCCATACAAATGTGTCTCTTTGTGACTGGAAGCTATAATATGGTTCTTGGGTCAATAAACAATGGAATCAGGTATTGTTTTAAAATGTTGAGGTTTCTAACTTATATTTTATCTAGACCTGTCCTATAATATTCATACTTTTTTCCCTGTAATTATAATTTTGTGTTAATTGGCCCTAGGCATTTGAAATAGAAGATACATTTGTGTCTAGGGATGTGATTAGTGAACACCATGAGGGATCTCTAGTATTTTGTAAGTCTTGTACAAGGGTTCTAAGAGATGTCAACCCTACATCAATTTCCATGTCTATGTTTGTCATTTGTGGGCTAGATTTTGGTGTGTATTCATGTGGTGATGTTGGGTTTAGGTTTTCTCTAGGCTCCATATCAATTAAGTGTGCTACAATTTAATATGGGAAAAACAATTTTTTATCTATTTTTTAGCATTTAGAAAAATTATGAAAAAATAAATAATGAAATTCAATCAAAATATTTCCCTACAACCAATTGATGACCATATTAGAAGATTTTGGCAATAATGTATCAATATTTCCTCAATTTCCACTTCTCAATTTGCTCAATAAACCTAAAAACCTGTGATGCAGTCTCTTGGTGAAATAAATTAGTCATGGCCTTCAAAAAATCACCTACAAGAATGCACATGTGTTCCTAGAGTGCATGAACATTCTTATGAATGTGTGAATGTTCCTAGAGCACATTTGTGTTCCTAGGAACATGTGCACATTCTTGAGAAATCCAATCTAGCGATGAGGTGGTAGACTTAGTGGCCATTTGGGGGATGCCAAAGTTAGAAGCTTATGAATGCATGCATGTTTTTGAGAACACGAGTGCATTCCTACATGAGTGTGTTTGTGGGAAGCTCATTTCCACTTTTATACCATCATCTTCATGTGAGAACTCTTGCATCTTATCTGTCTAGGATTCTCAATGGTATCAATTCCACTAGCATTATTCTCATTCGATGGTATCTTTCTCCCTTGCTTTTGTTTCCATTTCCTATTCTTCCTCTTCATGTTCCTTTTAGTTTTTTGGTTATTAAGAGATACACATTCACTAGATGAGGTTGGAGGAGGAGGATCTATGTTCAGTTGTGAAGAAACCAAATGGTCCAAAAAAAAATATTCTCTTGACATGTTCTTTCTTGGGAAGCATCAAGAGTATTATGAGAATTTGGAGAGGAATAAAACCAATATTCCATCCCAACAGTGAATCCAACAAGATTAAATGTATCCATCATAGGGATACCAATGTTTCCAATTTGAGAAAAAACACAAGGATTCCCTTGGGAAGGGGTCCCATGATTGATGTCCCTAGGAACATCACCCGTAAATTTATATTCAAAAAGAAATAATTCTCTAATGCCTTCTATGGGGTCGAAAAATTACAATCAACACACCTCTACAAAATATTCTCTAAGCTTTAGCTAAGAAAACATACTCCTCTAAAATTAAACCCAAGGTGGTTAAGTCCCAATGTCTAACTATTGAGAATCTAAATAAGGGCCTTCTAGAGGTCAACTTGGGATGATAAGGACCTAATTCTAGGAAACAAGGTGTGGGAAGCAAGTATTGTAACCTTTAAGAAATAATCACCGATGGTGTAATCTCTCT
>JASDQU010100461.1:271354-302033 GCA_032191745.1 Picea mariana | reverse complement strand
TGCTTCCCCGCATTTATGGATGGTATCTTTAGCAAACCCATTGACATCTACGGGAATTTCAACCAAACACTCACTAACACAAAACTAGTTGAATGTCCAACAACATTAAAAACAACTAATTCAACTAACTCTTTTTTTTCCAATAGAAAATTCGCTCGAAATTATATTAGTGTATAATCTCATTTACATCTGCAAAGGATTCTTGATCATAGACCATGCTAAAAAAACACAATAAACTACTACCTCCCCAAAAGAAACTAGAACCAGCACGCAGGCTGTAGAATGAGAAGCAAAATAGGGATAAACACCAACAAACACGGGAAAAGAAACTGAAACCCATTTCCCCACGCCCCCAAAGGACCTCAAAGTGGTTATCCAACACCGCATGCCCCCAAAGGACCTCAAAGTGTTAAACAGTACACTGCACGCCCCCCGTGTGGATCTCAAAGCTCTGGTCCAAAACTTATCCTAGCCAAGGAGGACGAGGTTAAGAGGGTCCAAAAAAAAACCAATGAGAGGACAAAACCCACATTGAAAAATAAAACCCAGAAGCCTCCACCAAAGCACCAAGGATTAACTCCGTCGTGCAACCGGAGTAACGACTGTGGTATATGTAGAGAGAAGTTGGCCCCAAAAGGGAGGCAGCCACCGCAGATACTCTTCCTTCCGCAGAGCCCTCACGCATCCACCACCGCTGCCCCGCAGCCACCGCAGATACTCTTCCTTCCGCAGAGCCCTCACGCGTCCACCACCGCTGCCCCACAGGCCTGCGGGAAAAGACCCCCGCCACCACTGTCGTGTCGCACCACTGGGTATGCTCACCCTGGTTTAGCTCTTGTCGTCGCCTACACTTGCCTAAGACTTCGCCCTCGCCCTCACCCTCGATCGAGCCCTCGCTGGAAGTGGCCCTTGCCCACTCTCGCTCTCGCCCTCACACCCGCGCTCGTGCTCGCCCATCTCCAAAGTTATAGGGATACGACTAACAAACCCTAGCCATAAAACACAAAAAATGTCCACTTCCAAAACAACTATTTAGTTACTCAATAGTGAAGTGAAAAGAACAATAGTGTAAGTCAATTTGTGATCATTCAACTAACTCCTTAAACTTAAGCTCTCTCACATATTTATATCCTTTTTCCCTTTATTCATAAGAAGTAATCCAATATCAACAAAAATTATATTAAAAAAAGGTAATACAATAGTAACCAAGAAAGTGATCACAAATATAGAAACTAAATGCGAAAACATGGCAAATCAAATGAAAGAAAATAAAATGATTCATTAAGAACAAGTTAAAAATCGTACTTCCAACTAGAATCACGATAAATACAGAAGTAACAAATTAAATGATCATAAATATGGAAATCAAATGTGAAAACATTTCATATCGAAAGAAAATGAAATCATACGTAAAGAACGATTAAAAAACGTTGTTTATTAAAATAAACATTAAAGGAATAATAAATAATAATATACATGATTGAAATAATTGGTTACAATGCATGTTTTTTCCACGATTTGATAATTTCATGAGAGTTTATGCCATACAAAGATTGAATAGAGACTGATGAGACTAAACCCTACACTCATCAATCAATCTATTACTATGAACAACCATGTCAAAAAGTCTATAATTATATTATTAAAATTTTAATTATTTTTACAAATCCAAAATAATTAAAAATAATAAAATTGGATATTTTATTTTATTAAACTATTTTTTTTAATAATAATATATGGTTTGTGAGTCTTGGGTATTAGGGTGGTTTTCTCATTTTCATAATTTTTTTTTATAATTGTGAACTATAAAAGTGTTATTGATTTTTTTTTAATGGTGGCAAAACTTATTAAAATTCATAAGAAAGAAAATGCCTTTAGATTTTAGGTCATTAACTTCTTTCCTTACACAAAAGAAGAAAATACCTCTAGATTTAAAAAAATAAAATAATACACACACATACATATAAAAGTTGTCTAATATATATATATATATATATATATATATATATTAGACAACTTTTATATGTATGTGTGTGTATTATTTTATTTTTTAAGGTCACGAATAAGCCACACCAAATTGGTGTATGAGACCCCCTAGTTTGTGGGACAAGGGAGGGACCCCTCGACTCGTAAAGTCTACGGAGGTATACATACCCTACCCCCTTTAGAGTAGAGTATATAGAGAGAGTGTGTTCAATTGGTCTACAACGTGAATTTATCATGCTTGTTTTTGGTCATGGATTCCACTCCCTTGATTTCCTTGTATCAAAACTCCCTAATCAAAACATTTATTTACCTCCCTTACCATCCATACATTTATTTATTTGTAAAATATCACATCTATATTTAATTATAAGTTAAACTTAACATTGAAATTTAAATGGAAAAAAAATTAAATAAATATAAAATTTTATAATTAAGAGTAACTTATATTTATTATTGAAATATATTAAATAAGGTAAATAACATATTTTTGTTTTTTAATATTAGGATAATAAAATAATATATAAAATAAAAATAATAAAAATTTATAAAAATGATTTATGGAGTTTTTAACATCCCATCATTTAAGCAATAAAACATTAACATTTTTTCATAATGTTATAAATACTAAAAATGTTATAAGCCTTAATTTTTATTTGTTTAAATATTGATATAAATAATAATAATAATAATAATAATAATAATAATCTAATTTTAAGATTGCTGCTAGTGTATGAGACCCCTTGTTTGTGGGACAAGGGGACCGACCCTCTTTGTTCAACAATGAGGTATACATACTTTATCTCTCTAAATTTCAACTTGTGACTTCTTAGGAGGAAACACATATTCTTAACCATTAACCCACTAAAAGATACCACTTTAATAAAAGTTTGTAATATATATATATATATATATGATGGTTTTCTCCATATACCCTTTGGGACCTCTCGTACATTTTCCTCTAATTGGCATGTTGGAAGTATCAATTGGAATCCAAACTAAATACAACGGAGGAAAATAAGGCTACATGAAAAGATAAAAAATAAGGTTGTCTACAAACTATGGAAAACAAATAGAGGAAGGGAGATGGAGACCTCCACGAGCTACCTCAAAGAAAGGAATTTAGAGATGGAAGAGTCAACGACCTCTTTGACCAAACTAATATTGAAAATTGCCAACTTTGCGGGATTTGTTGTTCAAGAGAGGATCTTACCTAGACAACCATTCGATGGATATATAAAAAAGCTAATAGAAGACCCTAATACTAAAAACCAAGCTGAATCAATAGCCAATGTAACTAACTATGAGGTTTTAGTAGATTTTAATTACCTTATGTTCTGTTAATTTACTTTACTATTAGGATAGTTTGTTAAACAATACTGTTGATGCCTTTGAAATAAACTAGCAATACTATTTTTGGCTAAACATCTCAGAAAGGGAGACTTTATTTGTAGAGAAGAATCACTAATTTTGTAATATCTTATGAATGTTAATCGAGTTAACAAGCTGGAAGTGAATTTTCTACAAATATATAATTGTTACTATGAAAAACAAACATTGCACGACTTACATTTTTTGTAGCGTATAATCTACAAACGTTTTCTATGTAAGTTAAACATATAAGAACTTGTAGCATTCACCCATTCACATTACCCATGCAACCATTAGATAGATACATATGAATGATCAAGAAAATAAGATACCTATATGGAAGGCTATATTCATTAAAGGTGAATATTGGAATTCACTTTACCATCAAAATCAACCTAATTTGAAGCAAGTGGTTACTTAATGACAAAGTAAGAAATTATTTAGTGAGAAAGTTGGAAATATTGGATTATGCATTTTATTAAGAAGATAAATCAATTTTATTAAATTAATTTGGTGAATTAGTCCATGATCAATTGATAAAAATAATTCTATTATATGAGAGAGACTTGCTAGGTTCAAAAACCTCTATTGGTAGTATTATTATTTATACAATGAAAGTGTGAATATTGAATTTGAAAGTGGGAATATTGGGTTCAGATAATGTTAACATTCTGTTTCAAAATTATAAATATTGGACCTGAAAGTGTGAAAATCATATTACAAAGGTGTTTAAAAGTGTAAAGTTTGATTCTAAAAGTGTCAACTTCAATTCCAAAATTGCAAATTTCAATTTCAAAAGTGTCAATATCAAATTTATTAGGATATAAGGCCTACATTTGTAATAAAGTCACTTTATGAATTTAGGTTATGATTTTGCTCACCTTTTTTGTAGAGTAATATATCCCACATTCATAAGTGGAAAGGACATGCTCAATAAGAAATCATATATAAGGATTTGAACTCCATTGTAATATATGCACCACTCTTACCCATCAATAACATCGTATTGTGTTATTGTGAGTATCTTCCTTTGAGATCAATTATGTGACTGAACCCTATTCAGTCACAACATTCATCATTTAGTGATCTAGCTTAGTTTGTAATATGGCATTAGAGCAAGAAAGAGCCTAGGAGTCTGAATCTGTATCAAGAGACTTGAGACTTAGAAATGACAGAGTACAAACAAAAATACATGAATTCAACTCTCTTAGTTGAAGAAAATAGAACAATTGTAGGAGATATAAAAGGTGATTCTCAACTTGCGACTGCATTATATTCAATATACAATAGTATCAAATCAAATAAAGACAAAGGGGAGATGGAGTGCCATTATTGCAAGAAAATGGGTCACATAGCCTAGAGTTGTAGATTTTGAGCTAATGATGCTCTCAAGGGAAATACAAAAGGAAAACCACATGTAGTGAATGTAGTCATTGTTGAAGATCCATTAGATGTTGATAATGGTGATTACCTTAGTGAAGAAAAGTAATTTTATGCATTTTTAGAAGTACATATCTTGAAAACAGAAAGGGATATAATGTAGTTAAAGCTCAACATAGAGGGTTGCTCAGATAGTTCGCGAGTTTGTGAATATTTGAAATTATACCCTTATGAGGGTCATGAGACAACTTGGTGGAGCACTATGGATGTAGCTCAACATGGGTGGTTGTCCAATAATTTGGGAGACTCATAATTTGGGAGTTCGAGGAGGTGGAATCTAGGAACTCAGGAATTCATTTCAAGGGCTACAAATTTATGTGGGTTGCAAGGTAATTTGATGGAGCTCTATTTGGTCCAATAATTGTTTTCAAAGAAGAAGCTTCTGAAGAATTCTTGATTTTGATGTTTCATTTTTCATTCAACGTGTTTTATCTTCAGTTAGTATGTTTTGTTTTCATTACTGTAAAACATAAGAGAGGGTGTGTTGGTGCACGATTGTAAGAACCTAGGTTCAAGTTATCTAACCAACAAAACCCTTCAGATATTGGCCCTTTCGACATCACATGCATGCAAGTGAAGTCTCACCCGAGCTATCTACTGGGACAATAGGAACCAAGTTTTTGCATAGATGAGGGAATGTGAGGTTGTCAACATGTTCATTGATACTTACATACCCTATGCGCAATATTATGTGTTTCTTATCCCTTGATTAATTGGTAAACTCAATTATACAACACCATTATAACACAGATTGTGACATAGACATTCATTGGAACATTCATAATTGCTACACATCATTCGTATAACAAACATAGTTAGATCTAATCATGCATAAATAGAACATTCTTGAACAATCACATAAAAAAGACACATCCAAACATAAAATTTAACGTGGTTTTTATTTAGAATTTCACTTTACAGTAAAAACAAAACTTCTCAAGAATTTTGTTAGCTTTCTATTGACTATTTTTCATTTTTTTTTTATTGAGATATGATATGTCAACTTAGCAATTGTTTGACAATATGTTCCTTAAAAATGAAGGGAATGATAATGAGTTATGTTTTCCCCAACAATGTATCCATTATTAAACTTTTGTTTTTAACAAATGAAATATGATGCAACAATACACAAAGACTCTATTTTATGCTGACTATAGCTTCGAATCTAACATATGGATATTATAATTTCTACAATTTTTTTAAGTTGACCAATCTGAAAAACTTACAGATTTTAAACCCATTTTTTTACCTATCATATAATTTTCTTAATTTTTAAATAGAAGTAAAATCTAAAAATACCCTTTTTAAGAGGACAGTCTAAATATTATTAATATATTTTTTTCTTAATTTTCTACTATGTAGTTTTACAGATATGGATTTTTCATTTGACTGAATCATAATGTCACCTAAAAATATTATGCACTTATTTTTTTGAAAAGTTAATTAAAATTAGCGAAAAACAATGAAAATAAATATGAATTATATCAAATGAAAGTAGATTCAATTTTAAAAATGTTGGTATCAGTTCCAAACTAAATTCTTTGTATTTGTAGGAGTCCACTACCTCCAAAGTTGAAGTAAGATGGAGATAATTGGGAGTTTTCTACAAACTGACCCATTTCCAGGTTTTCGGTTGAAACAATATTTCGGCCGAGAGATGTTTTTTGACGAAATTCATAAGAAATAAACAAACTTTCAAACTTTCGGCTGAAAATTAATGTTTTCGGCTGGAAAGGTGGTGACAAAATTCGTGTTTTTATTACACGAAATTCGAGGATGTCGTCCGTGTTTCGTTCAATTTGACGTGCAATGTTTTGGCCGAAAAGTTAAAAACTTTGGCCGAAAAAGTGATTCTAACAATTTTTCCTCCCCCATTCTCATGAAAGTGTTACCCACCTTCATGATGTTACCCTGCAATCATCTTAGGATTGTGCACTGCGCTACAATAGATGGATCATGATATTATTCCCCATCCTGCCTAGCCCTCTGTAGTGCAATCCTCTCTTTGAAAAATCTCCCCTAACCCTTCATACATAGACTCTCTCTCATTCTCAGCCTATTCTCTCTGCAGAAACAACCTATTCTTCCAGCCCCCTATTTGTTCAACAACCTATTCTTCCCATCCCATTACATATTTATACATAGATTTTAGGGCTCAAAACTGTTGAAATAATGTAACTGCGAAGAGCATTCTTATTATTTTGTTATTGGATTAAATCCCCATTGTGGATTAATCATGTCATTATTATTANTTTCTGTATTGGTTGAGTTATCTCTTGAACTCTTGATAAGCTATTTATGATAAGGAAGTTTTTGCTGGGTTTTCTTCCCCTAGAGGGTTTCCCAGGATAAATGTTGTGTCTATTGTGGATGTGTATTTCTCAGTGATCTTGTGGTTATTATGATATTTTCTTTATGAAATGCAAATAACTATAATGATAGCATAAACATTAACAAAAACCATACTATATTATCCCAAAACCCTATGACAACTCATTATGACTCATTACAATGCATGAAAACACATAGTTCATGCATCCTTTTCCTTCCTTTTCTCCTGCATGTTTTTTTTTCTTCCTTTTTGCCTTCATGTTGCTTTTCCTACTCTATCTTCTCACTTTATTCCTTGCTTTATTTCCTTTCTTTATCCTCTTTCTTTATTTCATTTCTTTATTTCCTTGATTTATCTTCTTGTGCGTCGCCAAATGCATGTTTACTATGCACTTCAATCCTGAATGTGGCTTTACTGCGCACTCCTCAACCCTTATGATATTTCTCAAAATTGCATCCAAAATGCATGTCCAACAGGTCCCCAACACTCGCATGTGGCTTGTCCTGAGCCACTCATGCTTATTGCGTCGCTCCCTTCCATGAATCCATAAATTTTTGCAATTTCTCTCAAGATGTAGTGACTTATTTCTTTGCCTCAACCTCCCTCTCCAAGATTTATTCTATGGCTTGTGTTGTTAGCATTGCAAGCTTCTCCTCGTAATATTGATTGGCTTGCTATATCATGCCCTACGTCACTACCAATTCCCCTATTATCTTGAGTTCTTCGTCCTGCAGGAATTCCAATCGTTGTGCGATAATATTTTTCTCTATCTTCATTTGATCTATCTCCCTATATACCTTTCTATTCACAAGGATGGAAATCACGCGTTCCGCTTGTGGCATAGTGTTTATGCTTTCATTGTCTTTTCGTGCCTTCTCCCACACACTTCATACTCTTTCCTAGATTTCCTTCAGCTCTGGATTCACCATTAGTTGTTTCCAAATCCACATGCTTTCTTCACATAGCCTCACGCACTCCTCACTAAGAATCTTAATGCATGTGACTTTGATTATGGCTATTTTGTCTCTTTTTTCCTTCTCCACAGTTGGTGTACCTGGTGTGGTGCACGCTTCCAAGTCTCCAATCCTATTGTGGAATACTTTAATTACTTCGCTTATTTTTTATATATGATCCTCTATTATGGCTTCTATCACCACTGGTATCACGGGAATCTCCCTATATATCTTCTAGACCACTTGTTGTACCCTCTCAGCCTTTTGTTCGACCTCGTCCTTCTCTTGCAATACCTCATTATGGACCTTTTGCAGGTATGCATTATCTGCCACTACCTTCACTAACTCCTTTGTCATTGATTCTATGTGGAACTGTATTTTCTACGCCACTCCTGCTTGCAAGCCTTGTAAGGCTTCGATGGGTATATGTGACAAGAATAAGTCTAGGTGATGTTGGCATGTTTTACAGGAAGAATGTGATTGTCATTAATGGTAAGAACAATAACAACGATGGAAAACATGAAAGCATCGATGAGAGTTCGAAGATTCAGACTTTGGAATATATGCAAGGAGTGCATAGATCCACAATTCGGCTAAGTGTTGAAGTGACTCTTTAAAGATTCAAAGGAGAAGAAGGCGAGAAATCTCAGGAGGAAAAAAGACAGTGGCCATTGGATCATCGATACAGAGGACCATCAACCGTCTGATCAAATCAAGGTGCGCGATCCTTAACGCTTTGCGCATACAAGAGAAAGAACTTACCAAAGTTCTGAAGTCTTGAAGTAATTTGATATCGTTCATCACCAGGAGGAGAATCTGGTTCTTTGATCATCAGGAGATACGTGTCAGTAGACCATGAGTTTAGGAGGGAGAAAAGTTTGAGATCTGAAATCCCCGAAGTTCGAAGAGCCGGAGTAAATTTCAGTCATCATATCATTCTAAAGTGGATAGTCATGCTCAATTGCGGGGCCAAAACATGCTCGGGTCTTAATTTTTCTTGAGCGGGCCACAATCGAAATCATGGTTTTGGAGAAAGGACACATGGAGGCTTGAGGTAAATTGCAGGGAAAAAATTAGTTTGATTCAAACCACCTTTGGACACGCCCGCAATCACGTGATCAGATGATATCATCGCCCAAGATCATATCGAAAAACGGAGCTAGCGCTCACTAGAACGAGATCAGGAAGCGTCGTTTTGAATAGGTGCATGGTCATCACCAGTGGTCACATGAACGAAGGGGCTTAGAAGACAAAGAATCCAAAAATGATTGACTGTAATTGCTAGAGAAGACGAAGAGTTGTGACTGCGAGAGAAGCCAAAGAATATTTGGATAACGACCAATGATGATGAACAGATTCAGTATAACCACCAGAGAAGACGAAGAGTTGCAATGATGATCATGCAGAGGAMTTGGCGTGAGAAAGACATGCAAAACAGAGTAGAGAGTGTGGTTTTTCGATAGCTATGCATGTGGGTAGAAGTAGACGAAGTGGAGGACCCGAAGTTTTGATCAGAGGCATAGTGTATAACATCCATAGGTAKCACAGAGCATAAAAGGAAGAAGAGAAGCTGAACAGAGGAGCAGTGCGCAGGAGGAAAAACAACATATCATAGAAGCAGAAAGATGCAGAAGCAGAACAAAGCATAGAAGCTGAAGAACAAAGAGGAGACATGGAGTTGTAATAGACCATATCATAGACAGAGCAAGTAAGTAAAGTTTTGTAATATTCAATCAGGGTGGTAGGGTGGTGCTAGGGAGGATTGTAGTCCTCTAAATTCTAATTTGTGCTAGAAGATATTCTAGGAGTTGGTGCTAGATAAATATGAGAGTTGGTTCTCTCTGCAAGTTGTAGCTTGCTATCAGAGGTTGTAGCCTCATATTTGAGTTGGTTCTCAAACACTATGATGTACATGAAGGTTGGAGATTGATTGACATCCAAAGAAGAAGAGGTTTTCTCCCTTTATGGGTTTCCTCATGAAAATTTGTGTCTGTGTATTCTGTGTGATTGATCAAATATTGTATATCTATTCATGTTAAGTTATCAGTAACACATTAAATAATAATTTAAAAAGATTCAAAAAAGAACAAGCAAAATTTCAAGCTTAAATTATAACTGATTCACCCCCCTCTCTCAGTTATATTTCCAACAATTGGTATCAGAGTCGATGCCTTTGATCAAAGGTAGATCCATAAGCTTGAACATTACTAGTCATGATGGAAGTTCAACTAATAGACATCTTCTGTTTGATGGAACAAACTTTGCCTTCTRGAAAATAAGGATGAGAACACACTTAATGTCTCTGGGTGCTGATGTTTGGGATGTTGTTGAAATGGGATATGTGAAGCCTGTAGTCTTGGCCTCTAAAGATGATAATATGGAGTTTAGATTTAATGAAAAAACAATGAATCTTGTCCTCWGTGGACTTGCTAAAGCTGAGTTTGTCAAATTCATGCACTGTGATTCAACAAAATTTATGTGGGACAAGCTGATAAGTAGTTATGAAGGTAATGAAAAGGTGAAAGACACAAAGCTTTATACTGACAGAATGAAACTTGAGCAGTTAAAGATGGATGAAGATGAAACTATTAGTAAGTACTTCTTACATATAGAAGAACTTGTCAACACTATGAAAGGCCTAGGTGAAACAATAGATGAATATTTTCCAGTCCAGAAAATATTAAAATCTCTTCCTAATAGATTTAACTCAAAGGTCTCTACTATAGAGGAAATAGTTGATCTCAAAACATTGACACTAGATCAACTTCTTGGAACCCTAACTGCTTACGAAATGAGAATCACCAAATGTAAATCCACTACAAGAGAGGCATCTTTTAAAGTAGAGAAAAACATAGATTCCGATATAGATGAGATTGAATCAAATTTTGTGAGAAGACTGAAGAAAGGATCAGACAAATACAAAGGTAAATTGCCCTTCAAATGTTTCAACTGTTGTAATATAGATCATTTTGCATCAAAGTGTCCTCACAAAATAAATGATCAGAAATATGATGATGAAGAGAAGCACAAACACAAGAAGGTCTATAAAGAGAATAATTTTAGGAAGAAAAGCCTTTGTGTAAACAATGATGATGATCCCTCAGATGATGAAAGCAGTGACTCTTCTATTAAAGATAAAATAAATGATATCATGCTAATAACTTTAGAATATCTAAACACTGAAGATACAGGAAGTGAGTTCACTGATTGTGAAGCAGTAGTAAATCTTGAAGGAGAACTTGTCAGTGCCATGGAAGAGATTGATAGACTCAGAGAAAAGAAAAGAAAAGAAAAAAACAGTTACTGCTCAGGTATGAGAAAACATGCAATGAACCAACTAAAGAAATTTCTCTATTGAAGGTTAAGTTAGAATAAGCTAAGAAGATTGAAGACATCCTCAAATAACAATTGAAGGAAGCTGAAACAAAAGGTGAAAAATTGGAAGCTGAAGTAGTGGCTGTCAGAAAATTTCTAGAGAAATTTCAGGCCTTATATCATCATAATCTGACAAGTATTAAAGCCTCAGAAGGATTAGCCTCCATTCTAAATCAACAAAATAATTCAAAGTTGAAAACCGGTTTGGGTTATGAAAATGGATCAATTAGTGGTCATCCAAGCAACAAACAATCCACCAAGTTTGTCAAATCTACAACCATTGACAACAACAAACCCGCAGAAACAAAGGAAGAGAATCATCTCCCAAGGAGGAGTGAAGGAAAATCTACCAGAATTGAATTTGTAGAACAAAGAAATAATACACCTTCTTCTTAAGGAAATCATCAACATGGAAGAAATTGACCTGCTCAAAGAAGACAACCATTTTCTAGGTACAAATATTTTTTCTATGGATATTGTTTTTACTGCTCTAACTTTGGCCACAAAGATGTAAATTGTTCTTTAAGATTTAGACATGAGAAATCAAGACAGCTAAGGAATAAATATCTTCCACAACAAAGAATGAGACAACCAAGTAACAAACAACCACAGACTGCAAATCATGTAATGGATGGGAAAATGACGCAAATTAAAAATAACAATCGTTATGATCCTTTATTCAATGAACCAGAATGTTACATCTGCCATAATTATGGACATAAAGATGCAGACTATCGCTTAAAGAACTATAAGACAGATTCAAATCACAGAGCTGAAAATGTCAAGGTTTGGAAGAAGAATGAAGATAACAAGTGTGGATTAGTGTTGTCATCTCAAAGACAAAAATACCCCTGGTATATTGACAACGGATGCTCCAGTCATATGACAGGTGACAAAAGTAAGTTCCTATTACTCAAAGAAAATAAATCAGGGAGTGTGACCTTTGGAAATCATGCTCCAGGAAAGATCAGAGGTAAATGTCTAGTAATATTAAGTAATGGAAGATGCAAAGCTCAAGATGTATTATTTGTTGATGGTTTAAAGCATAATCTTCTTAGTGTCAGTCATATATGTGACAGAGGATGTGAAGTCACTTTCACTGCCAAGAATTGTAAAATAAAGAAAGTAAACATAGGAGAGATGATTGCAAAAGGGGTTAGAACTGAAAACAATGTATATGTTCTGAAGGAAGATAAGGAGAAATGTCATTTAAGCAAATTTGATGAAAGTTGGTTATTGCAGAGAAGGCTTGGACACCTGAATTTTGATCATATTGTCAAACTAAATAATGAAGGCATTGTGAAAGACCTTCCAAGAATATATAAGCCTAATAACTTTGTATGTGAATCTTGTCAAATGAGGAAGTTGACTCATGCTCAATTCAGATCGAAGAGTTTCACATCTTCAAATAAACCACTTCAAATTGTTCATATGGATCTGTGTGTACCATCGCGAAAGGAAGGAACTGGAGGAGAACGTTACTTTCTGCTAGTCATTGATGACTTCTCCAGACTTATGCGTGTTACCTTTATGAGAGAAAAATTTGATGCATTTGAGAAGTTCAAAAAGTTTAGGGCATTAGCTAAGAATTAGACAGGAAGGAAGTTAAAGGAAATTTGCTCAGACAAGGGAGGATAATTTCTTTCAAGAGACTTCAAATAATTCTATGACAGACATGGCATTAAAATAAAATATACTATTCCAGGTGACCTCAACAAAATGGAGTTGTAGAATTCCAAAATAGATCAGTTTAGCAGATGGCAAGGGCGATGATGAGTGAAAGGGACATTTCAAAAACCTTCTCAATGGTGGTTGTTCACATTGTTATTCATATTATAAACAAATTTTATCTAAGGCCGAACAATTATAAAACTCCATATGAGTTGTGGTTTGGTTGACCTACATCAATCAAGAACTTCAAAGTATTTGGAAGTAAATGCTACATCAAGAATAATGATGATCATCTGAGAAAATTTGACAGTATAGATGATGAAGGTATCTTCTTAGGATATGCAACGAATAGTAAAGGATACAAATGCATTAACAAAAGGATGCATAAATTAGTAGACTGTATTGATGTTTGAATTGATGAAGAAGCTCCTGTAAAAGATCAACAGAGAATAAGCACTAAGCCATATGAAAAAGATGATGAGAATAATGAAAATGAAGAACAACAAATCTCAGAGTCACAAGAAGATGATGAATCAGGTGGAGAATGGACACCTAGACAGGAAGAGTCAGGACAACCATTAGCATCAAATCCTTCCTCCAAAATTACTCAAAAGAATCATCTTGAAAGTCAGATAATTGGTGAGAAAAACAAAGGTGTACAAACCAAGAGAAGGATAATCAAAGACACTGAGAAATCACATATAGCCTTCATATTCATGGTGGAACCCAAGAACTTTAATGAATCCAGTAAACACGTAAATTGTTTAAAATCAATGAATGAGGAATTAGACCAGATTTAAAAGAATGTCACTTGGGAACTTGTTCCTAGGCCAACAAATAAAAATGTAATAGGATCCAAATGGGTCTACAAAAATAAGATGAATGAGAAAGGAAATATTGTAAGAAATAAGGCTAGATTGGTCTACAAAGGATATGCTCAAATAGAAGGACTAGATTTTGATGAAACATTTGTGCCCATAGCAAGATTAGAAGCTATTAGAATGTTTCTTTCCTATGCTTGTCATAAATAGTTTAAAGTCTATCAAATGGATTTCAAGTTATCTTTTCTAAATGAAGATCTAAAATAAGAAGTCTATATGGAACAACCAGAGGGTTTCCAACTGTTAGATAACCCTGACTTTGTCTACAAGCTAAAGAAAGCCTTATATGGGTTGAAACAAGCTCCTTGTGCCTGGTATTACAGTCTAAATAAGTATATTCAAGACAAAGGGTTCAAGAGAGGAAAAGTTGACAACAATCTATATATCAAAACAGAGGGTAATGATTCTCTCATTGTGTTGGTCTATGTAGATGACATCATCTTCGTAAGCAATAATGCTTCATTGGTACAATGGTTTTCTTCCACCATGTAGTCTGAATTTGAAATGTCTATGATAGGGGAACTATCATTTTTTCTTGGTATGCAAATTACTCAGAGGTCTGAAGGAATATTTCTTTCTCAAGAGAAATATCTAAGAGAAATGTTGAAAAGGTTTCAAATGGAAGGTTATACACTTATGAACACACCTATGGTCACTGGATGCAAGTTAAGAAAGGATGATGACTCATCTAATGTTGATCAGAGTTCATATAGGTCTGTGATAGGCAGCCTATTATACATTATAAGATCCCATCCAGAGATAATGCATGTTGTTGGAATGGTAGGAAGGTATCAGGCTGCACCTAAACATAGCCATTTGTTATCTGTCAAAATAATATTCAAATACTTGAAAGGAACAATGAACTATAGCCTATGGTATCCTAGGAATCAAAATTTTCAACTATCAGTCCATTCATATGCTGATTGGGCTAACAACGTGGATGAAAGGAAAAGCATGAGTGGAGGTGCATTATTCTTAGGAGATTCCCTTGTAGCATGGCTGAGAAAGAAGCAAGGTTATATTTCCTTATAAACTACAGAAGTTGACTGCATTGCAGTTGCCACTTGCTATACCCAAGTATTGTGTGTTATCACCAAAATTTCGTCCGCAAATGGTTACAAGAATACAACATCTTCAAATAGTTATGAGGTCACCCATGGACCAAAATTACCACAAAAGCATTTCCAAAAGGTCCAAAACTATACAACCAATCATAAAATTAAGGTGCACTATGAATACACAGGGCGCACGCACATGCGCCATCCAAAAATGCACGAAAAGCGCACATGTGCATGATGCGCGACTGTGGTTGCTAAAAGCCATGCACACATGAGAATGACGCATTTATGAGATTGGTCGGCCTCTCACCCACTTCTGGTTCAACTTCCAAGTTGATTTGAAATTCAAATCTTGGCTGGATCCGACTAAGTGGCTGGTCAAAGACCTAAAAATTCCCTAAACAACCCCTTTTCACACTCAAAGCTGGTTGCACAATACCTCAAAGTGATGCTATAAAACAAGGCCATGGGTGCACTACATTTTCAAGGAATTCATTTGCAAGTTTATGCTGCTACTACTCTCTTGGGGAATCCTCTTTTCTCATCAAGAGTATACTAGTATCATGACATTTGGGCAATCCATCTCACCCCTTGAGTGGATTAGCTTGAGATTCTTTCACAATTTCTTTCAAAGTTGTAAGAAGAGCTTAGTTGTGGGGGTCCAAGAGCCCTCCCTTGGAGGAAGAAAGGACCCAAAGTCCTCTTTCTTCTTGGTGTTTTCTTTCACTAATATAATCCTTGCCATTGGTGACATGAGTCTTATTGGTTTTTTGTTCTTATGTCCTTATGCTCAATAGTTTAGTTGTTCTTTTATTTCTTAGTTTAATTCTTAGCTTGTTCTTTTATGTTTCTTTTTCTAACCCTTTCCTTTATAGTTGTCTTTCTTAGCTAACCCAACTAAGCTTGTAAGCACCTCTATTTTGTTCATTTAGGTGACAAAAGAGGCGCAACAGATTGGCGACTCCATTGGGGAAAGGTATCAATTTCCTACCCCATTTGGGTTTTTCTAGCTCTTCTTTTGGTTTATTTAACCTACAGGTACCTTAACCGGCCCAAGATGACCTGCAAAACATCCAATTCAAAGCTGAATTGAGAGAATTCCATCCAGAATTTTCTTCACGACCGTGTGTTGGGTGTGCGCGGGTTTATTGGTCCACAGTCGCACATCATGCGCATGTGCACCAAAATTACTGTGTTGTTCTGCGCACCTGCGCCCAAAAGTCTGTTTCAGTTTGCACATAGGAACTCAGTGCGCCTCTGTCTACTCTGAGACCCGCACACCTGTGCAAAAAAATACACATTGTAAGATTTTTTGTGATTTGGAGAAGGCCCCTAGCCTTCTTAAAAATGATTTCATGCATGTTGTAATCTGTACCACACTTAGTTCCCTCTCCATATAAAGGGATTAGTCAAAACACATAGGCACTTAGGGGGTTTAAAATCATTATTTCCTCTTTTTCTTTCATTTTGGCACATGGATGACTTGCTTTGACTAAAAGTATAAGTTGGAATCATTTGTAATCACATAAAATTTGCATCGGGACCAGAAGTTGGATAACAATCGTTTAATATGCTCTTCTCTCGTGCTTCAAAGCGACCTTGAGAATCAGAAAAAGGTTGTAGGACAATTTCATCTCCCTTAAAAAGATTAAAACCTTTAGGAGAGGACAACAGCCCCCTCGGGACTCCTCTTAGTTTATTTTTCAAACACATCTCAAGATTGTAACCGGCCCATACATGCCCACATGCTACAAAGATAGGATAGTGTTGAAATTTACTTTCTTAGATTAAATCACTAGGGAAGTTTAAAGGTTTTTTAATGGGCCCATTCATGCCCACATGATCACAATCTAGGATAGTTTTAAAGCTTTCTTAGATTAAATCACAATAGGGAGTTAAAGGAATAGTAAAGGACCCACATGTCCACATGCTAGCTTCCTAGGGACTTTTGAATTACGCAAGGTTGTACCAAAGGAATTTAGTTAATTAGGTAATCAACACTTGTAAGGACCATGCGAAGTCCACATGCAACAAGGTGACACCTAATTCATTAAAACATTGGCACACTTTCACTCATTCACACACAAAAGTCACTTATCACTCACATAGTTTTCATCTCGAAACATGGAAAAAGTAAGTTTCTTCCAAAGCAATTCTGAAACACCCCACCATTTTCTTGATGAAACTATCCACTCCCATTTAATTTCAACGAGACTGGCTCACACCCCCAGTCTCTCAAACAAACCACATCTAAAAATTTTCTAAAAAGTCACTAAGTTTTCCTCCATAGGAGGTGCCAAAAGAATTTTTTTAGTCTAGGTAGGATTTCGGGGATAGGCATCCAAATAACTCCCTGTTATCTAGTTCTCACATTGTCAAAACAATAGAAGTTGTCAAATAGGGAACTGAAAATCCTCCAAGTCATGTGTTCCTACTACCATAAGGCAGGGAGATACCCATGAAGGGTTGAAGGCTGAGTTCTGGTTGTTCTATGCATCCCCCCTTGAGGCACCCACCTCTTGGACGAGATCCAGCCCGTGATCCATTTCTTAGGCCGAAAATCTAAATGCCACACTTTGACCGAGGTACCTAGTGACCAAATTTTAGGACATCTACCCAGGTGGCAATTGTGGGCTGCAATTGCACCTTGATCGGATTTTGTGTGGCTACTGGGAAATATCACCAACTCTTTCGGGATATGCCCCCTTTACTCCTCATTATAACTGATTACTTCATCCTTCACTAGTTTCTCTTCCGGTGACTTTAGACCCCACTGTTGAGTATTATTGGAAGGCCCAGTGCTATTTGAGAGGAAGGACGTTACGTCTTTTAGGACACGAGCATTTGTTTTCTTTGATCCCCCACACGGACAAAACCCACTTATCCACATATATGCTTCTTTTTCAAAATATTGTATGTATAATGCACTTTTGATTACATTTGATTTAGATATATATCCTGTAAAGTTCAAAAATTGCAACAAAGGCTCTTGTTAATTACTCTCACCACAATTCACACACATCCACTCAACTAGTCGGACATCATAGGGGACCCACAGAACCCCTGTCGTTCTAGATGCTTGCTAAACCTCCCTCCTATTTTAGGGGGAGTTACTAATCTTGCCAACTCATCGACCCCACCTTCTCACACTCCTGTGAGTGCCACTGTCTTAGGATTAGCTTTGCTTGGTTCCACCTTACTTGGGTCCACTTCCCAAGGTCCACCGTCCACTCTCTCTCCTTTACAAGAAAGCGAGGGGACAAATTCCTCTCAAGGGGGAAGTACCAACCCACCTAGCCCCCCTCAAGGGTCAGGTTCACATAAAACTCACACCATGGTTGGAACTAATCCTCCACCACCACTCCAGATGCCATATTTGGCCTCTCTTAACATACCAGATCTAAGCAAACTCACAAATGATCCTATATTGCATGACCCCACATGGCCTGCAATGCCTACCAAACTGCCTTCAAACATCCCTAAGTTTGAAGGAAAGGCAGGGGATGCCCCTGCCAACCATGTCATGACTTTCCACCAATGGTGCTCTTCCAACAACATTATGGATGATTCCATCCGACTAGGATTATTTCAATGCATGCTCACTGACCCATCAGCCAAATGGTATGTAGACGAAAAATTGGGGTCCCATGCGACTTTTGAGTCCTTGGCCAAAGCATTTTTGACCTTCTTCCAATTACCAATCCGCCATGACAATGGTCTTGAACTACTCTCTAATTTTAAATAAACCTCAACCACATATATCGCTGATCACATTCACAAGTGGCATAGACGACGTAGTTTGTGCAAAGTCGAAACCACCAAACAATAGTGTCTTGACTGGTTTCTCAGATCACTTGTATCTCTCCTCGGTAAAGATGTAGCTTCCACCTTCCCTCAATCAGAATAAGAAGCCATTAGTAAGGCTCAACAATATGACCTCATTTATTCACAATCAGGGTACTTATACACAGTACTTCCTGATCTCCCAAAACCCATGCCATTTGGCCAAGACAAACCTGGGATGTCTCACTCAGCATACGGATTGAATGGTAATACCATGCACCACATTCCACAACCCCAACAACCATCGATAAATGGCACACCTCAATATCCACCGACATATGGTGGAACCTCTTATTACCCTCCACCCCCTTATCAACAACCATACCCTGTTGCTCTTCCTCCACCCATCAGTGGGCCATCGTCAGCACCCACAATACACCCACCAATCCAAACAAGTTCTAGTACTCCCTCTACCTCAGCTTATACTCTAAGTACTAGTGAAAGCGCCATGCCTTCCTATGTACCTTACGGATCATTACCCCCATAGAATCTGTACTTTCCATTCCCTGGTCCTTCACAGTCCATGGCTCCCCCACACTCTCATGCTGGGGCGAATTTTGTTCAACCCTCTCCCCTTCAGTAATATTAAAATTTTGAACAGTTGAATACGGAAAATCCGACCCATCAGTCGAATAATGCCAAAAAGAAAGGAAAAAAAGGAGCAATAGCAACCCAGGTCAAGGCGGGAATCACTCCCAAAAAAACCAACCTACTGGGGGCAACTAGAATCAAGGGAATCAGAACCCCCCAGGGGGGAAATAACAACAGGTGTCAAGGGAAAAATAACAATAATGTTCGAACCAACTTCCCTTGTGCCCTTTGTGGTGAGTTCGGTCATTATACTCATCATTTCCCCCAAATTGCTTATTTTAAACGGATGAAAGACTCAAGAAGTGTACCACATCCTCTAGCACCACCTGCCCCTCAGCAGGCCCCACAACAATATGTGCAACAATCAACCCCAGCCGTGCTGTAAAACCCCATTCCACACCAGGGTGTGATGAACACCCAATAGGATATGCAACCTACCCCACCACAGTTGGGACAATATCTCAACCCAAACAATCCCACAGATCGCACTATCCTCTTCACTATTGAGGAGGAAGTCCTTCTACATACACGTAGTCATCAATACCGTGCACCCACCGACTCTCGTCCCATTCCCCTAGAAACAATCCCAGCACCAATGGGACCCTCGTTGGTGATTCCTCGCCCTAACACGGACACACCTCTTTGCATCCCTCACATCCCATTGCGCAGGAATGTCCACAATCCGCAGGCTAGGGCGACTCATAATTACAGTTTGGTCAATGACTTAGCACAATCCCCAGCTACCATGTTAGTCTTAGAAGTCCTTCAAACTTGTCCCACTTAATGAAAATCATTACTTTCCACCTTGGGGGCAGTCGACCCTGCGGATACTCAACTCATCACATTTGACCTTGATAGCGGAGAGCCTCGCCTCCCCGCTCTCATCGCTTTTCAAATCCCAGTGAAAATTCAGAACATTACAGTTCATCGGTGCATCATCGATGAAGGCACATCCACATGCATTATGTCCAAGTCTGTATGGAAGAAACTTGGTTCCCTGGAACTCATACCATCTGCCATTACCTTAAGAGCTTATGACAGATGACCATCTTCTCCTTAAGGGCTCTTCCAAAATGTCCCTGTAGAACTTGGGGGCAAGACCATTCTCATCAACATTGAAGTTATCGATGCCCCACTTGATTATAATATCTTGTTCGGTTGTAGCTACATGTATGCTATGAAGGAAGTTGCCTCTTCCGTCTTTCGAACCATGATGTTCCCCCATAACGGGAAGATCATTACCATTGACCAAGTTTCACATTATGAGCCTAACCCTTCTTCCAACATCGATAACATTCTCCCTCTCATCCATACTAATCATGAAGAATACCCACTCATTGAAATGGGTCCCGGAATTTTCAAAGACCCATCATTGTTAGGAACTTACCATGGTGCACCACCGCTCCTTCATCCTTCCAATCAGGTATGCGTCGTATCGTCGAAAGGAAATGACATGGAGGATACCCTTCCTCCCAGGAAGGCTTCTATCATATCTAACGTCCCACTAGTCACAGAGCTCCTCCCTCATGAGCCTCCTACGAACTCATCGACTCCACCAGTTCACTATTTCACCTCTCCCCAAGGCCATATCCCAGTTTGGGAAATAGTTCCCCAAGCCATTACTCAAATCCCCTTCTTTTACCCTCCACCAGGTGTACAAGCTTTCCAAGTAGCCACAATGCTTACCCTCCCTAATATGGTGTTGGCAATTCCAGTTTGGTATTTACATCCACTAGAGATGGTTCCTCAACCATCCCTTCCCCCCCAAACAGAAGGAATCTTAATGAAAATTTCCATACTCACTCCCACCATACCCTCTACACCCCCACTCACTAACCTCCCTGCCGCAGCTGGGGACAGGCAAAAGAAGAAGGAGCCCATAGCTCCATTCCCCCCACACGTCCAACCTCCTTGCGCACTATGTGAGAAACATGGACACCCAACCAACAAATGCCCATATCTACCTGAGTTACGTAACCTAATTCAACTCAATCAAACACCATCACCGCTCGTCACTGTAGCAAGCACTGCCTCTACCTCCCATAACGCAAGTAGCAAAGGGATGTGAACCAAATTTTCTTGTGCCATATGTTTTGAATATGGCCATTATACACACCATTGCCCAGCACTACCTCAATTCCGACAGATATTAGTCAGAATACGCCAAAGCTTACAGCACAAACCCAATCCAGCTACATCATCCCTACCAAACATCACTGACATCCATTATGTCACGAATTTAGTCAATGAACGTATGAGATGCCCTTGCTCTCTATGTGAATCCTTAGATCATTTTACATACCAATGTCCTATGATCATTGAATATAGGCAACGCCAATCGACCCTGATTCAAACCCCTGTGCCCCCTACAGAATCGATGATTAACCTTACCTCATCACTAAAGATTCTTCATATCATTTCTCCTGAGCCATAGGAACTCCCTATTCCTCTGTGGTTATTGGATGACTTATTCAAGGATTTACCCCCAAATCCCCCCAATTCTCTCGTTCATTTCCCTACGGAAATTTTACATCCAACTACCACCGGTACTCCTCAGTACCTCGATATTTGGTTTATGTTGAGCGAACCATCACAATATCATTGCGTTGTTCCCCCTACTTCTTCATCCCCAAAGGAAAATCACACAGTGATAGGCACCAATATCACTCTTTACGATCCCTTTTATTCCCACCAATTCCACTGTGACAAGGACATACTCGAAGAATTAAACACCCCCGACTACCCATGGGATGCGCTACACCACAGAGTGATCTTCTTTCCACAAGAAGCCTTCATGCGTCCTAACCAACAACCCATATACGCAGTCGAAACCAAGGATTTTATCCCATCAGGGCATATTGACTGGTTCAACAACCCCATCCCTGCCCCCTGATGCTTTTGAAGAAGGCAACATGGCCAACATTTCCCCAACCATCAAAATCGATATTTCCATAAAAAATGGAGTCGTCGAGGAAATCACCATTGGCGCCACATACACTCCTCAAGAAATCACCACCTATAAAGCCCTCTTCCAAGAATATCGAGATATTTTTGCCTGGTCATACACAGAAATGCTTGGCCTTGATCCCTCTATTGTTGAACATTGCATAGACACATGGCCTGATATCACACCGATTCGCCAAAAACAATGACCGCTACACATGCACAGGCTATCCGAGAACAGGCGTGCACACATGCACACATATTTTCGGATCGCCCGCGTACTGGGGGGCCCACACCCACAAAACCCCCTATACAGCCCTTCGTACAGGCCCTGCCCACAAATAGGAAACCTAATTCTATGCAGGACGATAAGACCACTAACCTGAAGCTCGGTGGTCCTTAATCGACTATCTCGTTCTCCCAAAGTCTCCAAAACTCCTTTGAATATCTCTCGTCCAATCACTCTGACAATAGGTACAAATGAGGTGGCAATGTGGGCCCTACAACTATATATAGGCCTTTCTGCCAAACTTCCAAACACCATTCTGGGAGCTCCGGGTGTCCCTTTTTTGATCCGTCTTTAGCCACGGGATCAACATCTCGTCATCTACATCAAGACAGTCCCCGGGCCATTTTTTATCCTTAGCCCCCGGGGCACCATTTTTTCATACCCCATCTAGGTATGCATGCTCATGTTCAAAATTATCAAATAAATGCTTGTATGTTCGATTCTCTTCAGATATTGTTCACGTCGGGTATTTGGTTTTCATGTGTGCAGGTACTTGGTCATCATACATCAGCGCAACCCCTTCAGGTATATAATCAACACTGGCATGTAATCATTCCCTCTGAATCTCAATTGCATCTCCAGTCACACCCTATGAAATTTGCCTTTAGGATCCCCATATTCGGCTCTGTAGTACTGACACCTCCATTGAATTTTGGGTACTGTCACTGGTTAGCACTCTCCCCCACATGAGTTGTCCCATTCATAGCACCCTTTGACACTTTGACACTCGTGTTTGTTTTCAACCCTTTAGGGATGGGAGTCCTGATAGTCTTACATCATGTCGTGAATAAGCCACATTCTCCTTCTCCTCATTTTGCTAGCTTTCCCAAATGGATTCCCAAATTATCTCTTCAAGGTTCTATTTTGACTGTGCCTCCATAGTATCATTAACCCTCTATTTCATCCACAATCAGTTTGCCCCTCTGCAAATTTCCCTCCATACCATCTACCTCATACAGAAACCCACCCATGGGGCCCCCACCCTCCACCAGTTCTCCAAGCACATTGCACCCTCACTGACCCAACCATATTACATTAGGGCACCCATTTCTGTATTTGTACACTCATCCCAAATTATTCTTTATAAATTGTAAAAATCCTTTGTTTCCAGCATTTACATATCTTTTTGTCATCACCTTTGGTGACATTCTTCCCTTTTTGGAAAACGCAACCCATGTCGCCCTTGGTTGGGGCACTCCTTATCATCTACTCATGTTGACATCGTCCATATACTCCGAGTATCCCACATGCCACTTACCTCTGCTCTCTGAGTTTGTCCACTTTGTCCCGCCTCTGGTGCAACTTATCCCATGTCTTGTTGTCCCCCTAATACTCGACCTAGTTGAACGGTTGCAGCCACTTATACTTCGCATATACCCAAAACCAAGGGCAGTCTTGAGTCTTCATACATCTTGATTTCATCCATGTACCTCCTCCGTTCCTAACCTCACCTAGTAGATTTCATGAAGCCCTTTGCTTCTTGGAGTCGCGTCCCCCTTTTGTTGACATCAACACAGTTTCCAGAAGGGAAACAATATCTTGACTCTCATTACCTTTCCAATGAGAGGTCTCGGACGAAACAGGGAGAACCACAATTTCTCCTTGTTGTCGTTGAACCCCGTAACATTCGACTTCAACACTTTATCATGTTACGGTGGGTCTTACTTTGCGACTATTGCAGTTTTTATGACATATTTGCCGAAGACCTCTGAACTTGGCTAGGCTATCAATGCCTACAAAATCTGTGATACTCCTTACAGGTGTCATTGCCTACTATTCAGAGTATGTTCCCCCTCAGAATGGTCCTTTGCCTTTATCACAACCGCCCCCAAGGGCATTACAGTTGTCTACATCAACACACAGTTTCAGTTACTATGCAACACCCTTCCTTTTTTGAGTTACATGACACGAGCATGGGGCATGCCCAACTCATTTGTACACAATTTATTTTTACACACCCTATGGAAGGTTGGGTCCTACAGGTTCCCTTCTCCCTCCAACAGGTCACTCTTGATACTCTCACTATCGCTCTCTCTTACAACGACACTCTCAATAGAAGAAACATTGATGAATTTCGGCTATACGTATGCTCCTAACCTCATCCATCAAGGGGCATCTGTTATCACCGAAATTCCGTCTGCAAATGGTTACAGGAATCCAGCATCTTCAAACAGTTATGAGGTCACCCATGGACCAAAATTACCACAAAATCATTTCCAAAAGGTCCAAAACTATACAACCAGTGATAAAACTAAGGTGCGCTATGACTACACAGGGCGTGCGCACACATGCGCGATCTAGAAATGCACGAAAAGTGCACATGCACACAATGCACGACTGTGGTTGCTAAAAGCCATGGACACTTGAGAATGATGCATTTATGAGATTGGTCAGCCTCCCACCCACTTCTGGTTCAGCTTCCAGGTTGATTTGACATCCAAATCTCGGCTGGATCCGACTGAGTGGCTGGTCAAAGACCTAAAAATGCCCTAAACAACCCCTTTTCACACTCAAAGCTGGTTGCACAATACTTCAAAGTGACGCTATAAAACAAGGCCATGGGTGCACTACATTTTCAAGGAATTCATTTGCAAGGTTATGCTGTTGCTATTCTCTTGGGGAATCCTCTTTTCTCATCAAGAGTATACTAGCATCATTACATTTGGGCAATCCATCTCACCCCTTGAGTGGATTAGCTTGGGATTCTTTCACCATTTCTTTCAAAGTTGTAAGAAGAGCTTAGTTGTGGGGGTCCAAGAGCCCTCCCTTGGAGGAAGAAGGGACCCAAAGTCCTCTTTCTTCTTGGTGTTTTCTTTCACTAATATAATCCTTGCCATTGGTGACATGAGTCTTATTGGTTTTTTGTTCTTATGTCCTTATTCTCAATAGTTTAGTTGTTCTTTTATTTCTTAGTTTAATTCTTAGCTTGTTCTTTTATGTTTCTTTTTATAACCCTTTCCTTTACAACTGTCTTGCTTAGCTAACCGAACTAAACTTGTAAGAACCTCTTTTTTTCTCATTTAGGTGACAAAAGAGGTGCAACATTGTGGATGGTTCAAACACTTGCAGACTTGGATGTAAAATATACTACACCGATCCCAATTCATTGTGATAATACTAGTGCAATTAGTGTGTCAAAGAATCTTATATTTCACTCCAAGACCAAGCATATACCCATCAAGTATCACTTCTTGAGGGAACATGTGACCAAAACTATTGTTTCTTTGCATTATATTCCATCCAAAGATCAGATTGTTGATATCTTCACTAAACCGCTTGCAAAATATTAGTTTGAGTATCTACACCAGAAGTTGGGCGTGAACCTGTTATCAAGTTAAAATAGTCTATCTAATCAGGGGGGGAGTGCTCATAGTATATCTAATCAGGGGGAGATTGCTTGTTGTATTTATGATCAGGGAAAGAACATAGTCACTCTCAGTTTTCTTTGACATTGATGTCAAAGGGGGAGAAAAGGTGTGGTCTTGATGTTGTAGTTGGAGGTCTAAGAAGAATAGTGCAGCCTTTTAGGGTTTCCATCAATGCAAAAGGGGGAGATTGTTGGCATGTTTTATAGGAAGAGTGTGCTTATCATTGATGGCAAACAGGAAATAAATGATCACAGTTAGAATATTCGGACTTCAAAAGATATGCAAGGAGTGCACAGATCCACAATTTGTCTAAGTGTCGAAGTGACCCTTTAAGGAGTCAAAGGAGAAGAGGGTGAGAAAACTCAGGAGGAAGAGAGATAGTGGCCATTGGATCACTGATATAGAGGACCATCAACTGTCTGATCAAATCAAGGTGCGTGAGCCATAACGCTTTGTACATGCAAGAGAGAGAACTTACCAAAGTTCTGAAGTCACGAAGTAATTTGAGACTGTTCATCACCAAGAGGATAATCTAGTTCATTGATTATTGGGGGATACATGTCAATAGACCATGAGTTCAGGAGGGAGAAAAGTTTGAGATCTAAAATCCCCAAAGTATGGAGAGCCGGAGAGCCAGAGTAAATTTCAATCGTCAGATCATTCTAAAGTGGAAGGACAAGATAAGTTTGAATAAGGGCATGCTAATCTCAGTGGCTGATAATCGGGCACTCAGATCTACGGTCGACAGGGCATATTGGAACCCCCGACCTTTCTTCCTTTAACCATGTGGGGGGTTCCGATTTTGTGGTACTTCCCATGTGGGACCCGCATACGTGTCACCTTCCTGTCAACTCGAACATCCCTCGCTCCTTACCACTTACTACCTGACCCCCCCTCTGAGTAAACCATCAAACCCTCATACATACCACCTCCGTGCTCTGATGCCACACTCCACTACCACACTCTACCTCCACACTCCACTATATTGCCTACACGTCACACGCACATCAACAAAGACACGTGGCATAGTCAGATAATGACAAGTGTCAAGATGAAATCAACATTTCAGGTACGTGCGAATCACGAATCAGAGTGACACGTGGCAGACACCCATATCGTGCCATGTCATCAAGTGACGTAAGAAAGTTACGTCACTTCGAGAGTTTTACTTCGTGAGTTTCACCACCAGCAGATGCCTAAAGTCTCGAAGTCCTGAATGCCAAAGTCCCGAAGTCGACATAAGTCGTCTGATCTGAATATCACTTCGAATGCATTCTCAATCATTGATCAAAATACAGTGGAAGGATAGCGTAAGTAGAATAGCCGAAGTGTTGAAGTAAATGGTGGCCATCCATCACAATGCTTGATTAAGTCCTAGCCGACAGATTAAGTAGTTAAAGGATAAGTGTAAACCGTCTGATCTGTTTGAACAGGTGTTTGTAGATCATCGACTTTAGAAGATTGACGTATGGAAGAAACGAGAGTTTGAGAATTGAAAGTCTCGAAGTCCGGACTCTCTTAGGAGATCCTAATCGTAGATTTAGGGAGAAAGGTGTCAATAGATCTTCTACTCTGGAAGATTGTCATATGGGAAAAGTGATATTTGAGGGTTGAAACTCTCAAAGACTAGAAGGTCAGAATCAATTGTAGCCATTGATTTGGAAGGAAGCTATGTGTCGACGGATCATGGAGATCTCGGATTGCCTGTGGAAGGAGGAAAGGAAGGAAGATAGAAGCCGTTGATCGAATGGCATCACCAAAGGATTGGAGATCAACGGTCATGCTCACTTGCGGGGCCAGAACATGCTCGGGTCTTAATTTTTCCCGAGTGGGCCGCAATCGAAACCACGGTTTTGGAGAAAGGACACGTGGAGGCTCGAGGTAAATTAAGGGGAAAAAAGTAGTTTGATTCAAACCACGTTTGGACGTGCCCACAATCATGTGGTCACATGAGATGATCACCCAAGGTCATATAGAAAAACATATCTAGTGCTCGCTAGACTGAGATCAGAAAGCACCCTTTTGAATACGTGTGTGGTCACCATTGGTGGTCGCGTGAAGGAAGGGGATTAGAAGCCAAAGAAGCCAAAAACGACTTACTGTAACTGCAAGAGAATATGAAGAGCTGTGACCGTCAGAGAAGCCAAAGAATCTTTGGATAATACAAAGGACTTGGCATGAGAAAGACATGTAGAACATAGTAGAGACTGTGCTTGTTCAATAGCTATGCATGTGGTTAGAAGCAGACAAAGTGAAGGACCTGAAGTTGTGATCAGAGGCACAACGTATAGCATGCAGAGGAAACACATAGCATAAAAGGAAGAAGAGAAACTGAACAGAGGAGCAGTGCGCTGGAGGAAAAAGAGAAGAGCATAGAAGCAAAAAGATGCAGAAGTAGAATAGAGCATAGAAGCTGAAGAAGGCATAGGAGACATGGAGCTGTAACCGACCATATCATAGACATAGTAAGTAAGTAAATTTTTTTAAGATTCAATCAGGGTGGTAGGGTGGAGCTAGGGACGATTGTAGTCCTCTAAATTCTAGTTGGTGCTAGGAGATATTATGGGAGTTGGTGCTTCCATCTATTTGGTGATAGAGAAATCTGAGAGTTGGTGCTCTTTGCAAGTTGTAGCTTGCTATCAGAGGTTGTAGCCTCATATTTGAGTTGGTTCTCAAAGACTATGATGTACATGAAGGTTGGAGCTTGATTGACATCTGAAGAAGAAGAGGTTTTCTCCCTTTATGGGTTTCCTCATGAAAATCTGTGTCTCTGTGTATTCTGTGTGATTGATCAAATATTGAATATCTATGCATTTTAAGTTATCAATAACACATTAAATAATAATTTATAAAGATTCAAAAAAGAACAAGAAAAGTTTCAGGCTTAAATTATTACTAATTCACCCCCCCTCTAAGTTATATTTCTAATAGGTGACTTAGTACTTGTGCATATTCCTTCATCTCTTACATAGGGATGTCAATTACTACGGGGGAGATATTCAAAATTTAGCGCCCTTATGTGATGTTTGGTAGGAACAAAATGGTGGCCTTTCTTCTCCAGCTGATCTTGTTGGTTTTCCTTCAATGGATCTTCTTTATAGCACTATGCTCATTACCTCCAACTGCTTGTTGGGGCTAAATATATGCACTGTTAATTCCCACATTTAATTATCAACCAGGGATCATAAGCTTAGAGGTGCAGGTGCAAGAAACACAGGATCAGAGCCTAGTCTAGCCTAATCTAAAGCCGACAAAACAATCTTCAAACCCACACTGCAAAAAATTAACACTAAGGATTCATCACTGAGACAAATGAATAACTTAGTGCTATAAAGGCTTAGATCACAGTCTTTCATGCACTCAGGGTGATGTTCATGTGATTAATCGCTAGTAGCTTACTTAAGTTTCCTATCCTTCAATGGATTCCAATAGTGATTAAAAAGATAATCAAATGGATAAAAACTAGGTAAAAGGAAATGATATCTAAACTCAAACTTTGTCCTCAATCAAATGCAATGTATCAATGCCTTGAGTGAGAGGGTGTTGTTTTGAGTTTTATCTATTAAGAATCGATTTGCAGAATACAAATTAATTGTAGAATGCAAGCACACAATATATGACTTTCAAACTAAACAATAATGCAAGAAGAAAATAAACTAAACGTAATGCTAAAATACAAAGAAAATAAAATATAGCAATACTTACCACTCTGAGGGGCCCTTCCCAGGAGGTCAGTGCTGCTAAAAAGACTCAGATCAAATGGAGATGGTGTCCAATGCTTTAACAACAATCAATTCTTCATTGAGATCAAAAACTCTATTTTTACATGGCCAACAACTCAAAGCTTTCTCACAAGAATAAATCTCTCCTTTACAAAACATTCATGAAACTAATGGCTCTTTATCATAGCCATATGAGGATTATTTATAAATGAATAATCATTGAGAACTGGATGGGACCGAATCCCAATGCTCAGATTTCAAATTTACAATTTTAGATAAAATCCTCAAAAATCTGGGTTTTATTGCAATTTGGGCAGATTCGAGTTATGGATCCACCCATATATTTCCAACCAATTTGAAATGTTGAAAAAGGTTTCTGGGTTCTGTATCTGGATGATATTCCTAAAAACCCATTTTTATGTTTTGAAATATATCCTCCCATGTGCACGAAAATCGAGGCCCAAGTTGGCAGTTTGAGTTTTGTTGCTAATTTTGGCAGAATCATTCCCCCCAAGCTGGAGGTCCACACGTGCGATATGGGTGAATTTTTTCCCATATGTCTGCATGAAAATATCATTTTAGACAAAACCCATGTACCCGATTTTCCTCTAGAAGCTTTCCAAAATTTCGAATTATGTCTAGTACCGAATTAGCACAGGCTGGTATGGGAATAGACTGAGTACCAGATCATGCTGCTTAAGAGTCAAAGTGATTAGGATCATACATAATCAATCACTTAATCAAATTAACTCAATAAAATTAAACAAATCATGTCTTAATCATAAGTTACCTCTCTATGTACATGATCAAGGTATATCATTAATTGTATTTATGGATGAAACAGTCAATTAGATAGCCA
>JASDQU010100461.1:244659-262300 GCA_032191745.1 Picea mariana | reverse complement strand
AGTTTGAATTTATTGCAGAACTGCTGAGAGGGGATGTGCGGAAAAGAGACCACGATGGTGGTGGAGGGCACCTTGAAAAAGGGGCGTTAACTTCCACCAAGAATTGAATACCGTATTTGGACTCCACTGGCGCGAAGAACCAAAAGCGGCTCGCTAGCCCTGAAATAAATGCCTTGCAGGCTGGTAGGTGGATGGCTTGATGAGGTATGGGGAGGTGAACCGCTTATCCGTAGAGCCATCATGACTGACCAGCGCAAGGGTAATCGTGCCACACGCAACCTCGCGAGAGGATATGGTGTATGGCTGAAACGATTGAAAGGGGGCATACGCGAGGGGAACTCTGGCAATTTTTACGCAGAGTGAGTGATCGCAAAGAGGGAGGATTGCAACCTTCGCTCCTGGACACTGGCAGACAGAGAGATACAGGTCTCAGGACATCGTGGTCTCAGCTCAGGGGTGGCTAGTGGTAAATCCATTAGGAGTCACTACGCCTACGGTTGGGTGGAAACGAGCACCCCTCTCAGCAGTTGCTTCCATTGCTGAAGTTATTTCTGATAAGTGTTTTTCTTATATTGCATTTGAAATTAATATGCTGTCACATATGTGCATAGACTTGTGAAATCGTGAATGTTTCCTGTGTAAGAATGTCTATGCATAAATTGTTAATATGGAGTAGATGTTAGCTCATAGAACTTGTGAAATTGTGAAGGATTTGCAGCATGCGAATGTCCGCGAAATGTTTGATACGAATAGGTTGATATATACTTATCACAAAGGATACCATGCACGAATTACATCGATAAGATGAAGCTAACCATGTCCAGCCGTCCTCGGGAAGTTGTCTTCCTTTATCTGCTCCCGAGAATGACCCGGTAAGAATCTCTTCATAGAGATTCCCTCCTCAGAAAGGTTCACCCAGAACCCAGAATAAGGATTCGAATGCACAGGCCTTATTAACCCGGTACGAGGAGAAACGATCCTATTAAGGTCCCGAGGTAGTAGTGTTGTGAGATGAAATAAGTCGACGGATGAGATCGCGTCGGAGTACCCATGGTCATTCACGACCATTCGATTGATGGAAGTAACGAAAGCGTTACATGCCTTGCCCCTTTGCCCTTTATCATTGTGCACAATGAGAAATTGGGATCATAAACTCCAAGACCCAAAAGAATGAACCTAGACCGTTAGATCTCGGTCCAATTTCCCGCCGGCCGTTGGATCTGGAGAAGCTGCGCAGGGGTTAAGCGCAGGGGTAGGCATGCGAGGAAGTGATCTGAACCATCAGATCTGAAGTAGAAATCCCGTAAACCGTTGGATCGGGAGGAGTTTCATGGAGTATAACTTCTGGAAGGGGAGCGTGTAGGAGAAATGATCTGAACCGTCGGATCTTAGATCATAGTCCCGACAGCCGTCAGATCTCGAGAAGTTACATCGGAGTTAAACCCTAGTGTGCAGAGAAAGAGCCCTAGCCGTTGATCTCGGCAGGACACGTGTCGGCGTCCTGGAAGGCATCGGGATTTCACCATCAGAGATTTTAGGAGTGTAGAACCGTTGCAATAGGAAGTCACGATTCACGGATTCCCGATAGGATCTAAGCCGTCCAAACAGTAGGGACATGTGGCAGAGGATCCCGGAGAGTCGGAGTTCGGCATATCGGGAATCGACGTATCGGGGATTTCGAATGCATAGAGTTCTTGCCACTCGGAATCGCGATCCGCGATTTACCGATAAGATCTGAGCCGTCTGTTCACATGGGACAGGTGTCAGAGATTGGATGAAGGTCGGTGATCGGGAAATTGGGGTTTCTAGGAACAAAAGACTCATACATAATGAAATCGCGATACACGATTTCCTGATCAGATCTGGACCGTCCATTGTTTGAGGACGTGTGTCAAAGGATCTCGTAGAGTCGGGAATAGGGGAATCGAAGATCCTGAGAGCAAGAGAACCAGGACTTCGAAAGTCTCAAAATCCCCAGAGAAAATCTAAGCGGTCTAGTTGGAGAGGGACACGTGTCACGAGATCGTCCGTCTCGGAGATCCGGGGTACCAGGCATCGGGGCCACTCAAGTCTCGAAACAGCGATAAGATCTGGACCATCCATCGAAGGGACAGGTGTTAGAGATCAAGCGCCATCGGCGTTTGATACATCGGGAAATCAGAGTTTTCGATGGTAAGGAAATTGTGCAACAGAAAATCGCGATCCGCGATTTCCCGACGGAATCAACACCGTCCATCAGCGAGGACGCGTGGCGAGAGATCCCAGAAGGTTGGAGTTTGGCATATCGGGAATCAGCGTATCAGGGATTTCAAGGACATGAAACCATGACATTACGAAACCGCGATATGCGAATCCCCGACACCATTATAAGCCCTTGATCCAAGGGACACGTGTTGAGCATCTAGAGAGAATCGGGGATCGGGATATCGCAAGTCCCAGGTATAGGTGTGTTGTGTCATCATAAACGCCGAAATCCCGATGGGAGGTTATACGAAGGTGGCCTTATGGTAAGTGGTCACATGGACTAGTGTATAGCATAGAGGGATAATGCGTTAGGGACGTATTGGGGATCGGAGAATCGCGAGTTCTGAGGACTCGTGAATTACGACAAAGGAAATCCTGAACCTCCAATAGAAGTAGCCACGTACAGAAGGTAAGACCACGGTCGTAAAGGTAGTAAACCACAGGCTTGGCCTGGGGAGTTAATGCGTAAGGAGCGCATCGGGATTCAGAGGATCACGAGGCATGGGGTGAATGAGTTTTGACATTTGAAACCCCGAATCCCGATATTGAACCAGGAATTGGCACTTCGTTAATGAAGGTTTCTGGAGATTTCTCATTTGTGGGAGATTAACCCAAAAAATTTTAAAATATGATAGTGGGTGTGTTACATAATCCTATTAGGGTTCTCATGAAAGTTCATTACGTTTTTGCAAGGGCGATCCACCACATGAAGTTTTCATCAATACCTTCAAAGAAAAACTTGTAAAGATAAACTTGGATAAAAACTTGTTTGAATCAACTAGGTTAGTATTAGACATAATGGTGTCACCACTTTTCAATGGATATTTCAATTAGCAATCACTTCTTCAAAATGATGAGGTAATAAGACAAGTGCACCCATTATCATATAGAGCTAAATGTGAAAATATCTTCTTAAAGGATAGTAAGGATGATTCATTTAGGGTTGAGTGTAGAAATGTAGGAGGAAGATGTACATGAGAGTAAAAAAAATTCAACACAAGACTTAAATGATCCTTTATAGAAAGAACATGAAGATATTAGCTCATACATCTAATTACCTGAAGTGAAAACAATGTTAAGCACATGACAAAGATCATATCACTTTGGCATCAGTACTAGATAAGTAATGGAGTAGGTTTCTATAGTACCGAAATAGATAGTATTGGAACAGAGTGACATGATGGATGATTTTTTCTCATGCATGATGACAACCACTTCACCAAGGAATTCAGTGATAATATATGGGGAGATATATACGAGGGCTTGAAAATTTTCATGGTAGGGAGAGTGAAATAATTGAGAGTAACCATATGTTTATTGCATAATTAGTCTAATTTCTTTTAGTAAAACAAAAAAATGTTGAGTTTATACGTCCTATTACTTGAAGCATTTAAATCGAGTAGCAAAAACTTTGAGTATAGGATAAGAGCTATCAACACCTCATTACCAGTATCAGATCACTTGAGTACCAGATTGACGCAGGGTTGTACTTCAGTACTGGAATAGTGCAGAGTTGTGGTTCAGTACCGAAATAGTGTAAACCTCCTCCTTTGGTACCAGATGAGAACACAGGCGACCATCAGTACCATATGAGCACAGTACGATACGAGCACAGGAATGTTGTTCAGTACCGTATGAATGTAGACTTTCTCCTTTGGTACCGAATGAGCACAGAAATGACCATTAGTACCGGAATAGCGTAGACCTCCTCCCACAGTACCGGATGAATGCAGAGTTAAACATTGTTTGCAGTACCGGATGAACACAATTCTGCAATACCGGAATAGAATGGTACCAGAATTCTAGAAATGAATATCAAATCCCAGCATTGTACATGTTGATTTGGTCTCGCCGACGGAAGTTGCAAAATAATATGAAGGTTTCAACAACCACTCCCCCATGCCTAAGGTTTTTCATGGCCTCATGAAAACAATGTGAGATGCTAAAAAAAAATGGTTGCTCAGAGAGCTGTGAACACTTGCTAAAAACAAACCAATAGAACTAATTAAAACTAGTTTTTTATTCATGCTTAAAAACAGAAACTTTTAGGGAAAATGTCAAAAGTTGAATTATTAGCTATGAATGAAATAGTGTGGACTTAACATTCAGTTTCAACTACTATTAAAAGATCACTTAATCGATCATCCTTGTGAAATAGAGGTCTTAAAATAGATAGGTAAATATAAATCATGAATGCATCATTTTTAACAACTTTAAGGAAAAAGAAGAATTTTGAAGAAATAGGTCATGAAGCACTCCCTTAAGTGTTATCTTCCATTGATAAGGATGCCTTTTCCACTTTTGAAACCCTTCCAGTATTATGTGTGCATTCGGAGGATGAAGAGATTCCCTTCTCATAAGATTCCAAACAAAATCATCATAACTTTTAAATCGAAATCTACTATAGGAACAAAAGATCTTAAATTGATTGCTTTATTAGCTTTTGACATTCCCATTTATGAAAAGTATGAAAGATAGGTTGCATTGTACTTATGTGAAACATTTATTTATTTATTTACATATCCTACTCTAATTGAACAAAAGAAAATGTCCTTCAAGTATAGGAATACTTTCAGTGAAGCCCTGTGCATAACAGGGTTAGAAATATATCCATACTCGGGTTTAAAAGATAAATTTCAATGCATACTGGAGTATGAAGGACCAGCTGCTTTGATGATGAGATCAAGCAATAATGAAAAATATAAGACTGGTGTGACCTAATAACTAATTGAAACCATATTTCAATAATATCACTATATTCTTGTTTCTCTTCTTTGTTTAGGTCACACTGAATGTCCTCCTCTACCATGCTATTCAGATTATCCTCTTCAAGATGTTTGGTCTTTGGAGTACATACATGATGCCGAGAAGCATGCTAAGAACTCCTCAATCTCAGGTTCTAGAAGTTTCTCTCCATTGAATGATTCTTCATTCTCCTCTACAGGTTGGAAAGGGTGATCAAAGGAGGCTTATATATCTTCTTGTGGATGTAGCTTATGGAAACCTTGTTTTTCTATCACTTCTAGAGAGGCAGATAGGTTCTTGACTGCTGTCAATATTTGTTCTTTTTACGACGCAGAGATTGAGATCCCAACTGCTGCTAGGATGGAGAGAGTTCTTCCAAACTCTTGATCATCTTTGAGTCCTTGTTGCTAGTTTATGGGTCCTGTTTCACACATGGATTAGTGTAGAGGGGGGTTCTTACAGTGCCCAACTTATTATTTTTTAAATCCTAAGGAAATAAAAAGAAGCAAACTAAAAGAAAATGTAAGCAAACCAATTATAAACTTGAAGAGCCACCATGCTACTAGAATCCTGCTGTCACCAAGTTATCTGTTCACACAAGTTATCTTCTCTTCTCATATATATAAAAAATGGCTAATGCTAATAAAACACAAATTCTAACTACTAAAAGGAAGAGGACAACCTAATTTTGGAGTAACCCCACTAAAGTGGATGCGTGGACTCTTTCCTCATGTCTTACTATCTTCTCTCCGCCCTTAGGTCATCCTTAAAATCACACCACACTTGCATGAAAATAAACACACTTGCATGAAAGGAACAGTCAAGGCTTTGGAGAAATAAAAGCAACCTACCTATGCTCTAATCCCTTTAGCACCTCCCCAACAACGATGCCAAAATGTTGGGGCTAAATATATGCATTATTAATTTCCACATTTAATTATCAACTAGGGCTCGTAAGCTTCTAGGTGCAGGTGCAGGAAACGCAGGATCAGAGCCTAGTCTAGCCTAATCTAAAGCCGACAAAATAATCTTCAAACCCACACTGCAGAAAATTAACACTAAGGAGTCATCACTGAGACATAGGAATAAATTAGTGCTATAAAGGCTTAGATCACAATCTTTCATGCACTCAGGGTGCTGTTCGTGTGATTAATCGTGAGTAGCTTACTTAAGTTTCCTATCCTTCAATGGATTCCAATAGTGATTAAAAAGATAATCAAATGGATAAAAACTAGGTAAAAGGAAATGAGATCTAAACTCAAACTTTGTCCTCAATCAAATGCAATGTACCAATGCCTTGAGTGAGAGGGTGTTGATTTGAGTTTTATCTATTAAGAATCGATTCACAGAATACAAATTAATTGCATAAGGCAATCACACAATATATGACTTTCAAATTAAACAATAATGCAAGAAGAAAAGAAACTAAACATAATGCTAATATACAAAGAAAATAAAATATAGCAATTCTTACCACTCTGAGGGGCCCTTCCCAGGAGGTTAGTGCTACTAAAAAGACTCAGATCAAATGGATATGGTGTCCAATGCTTCAACAACAATCAATTCTTCATTGAGATCAAAAACTCTATTTTTACATGGCCAACAACTCAAAGCTTTCTCACAAGAATAAATCTCTCCTTTACAAAACATTCATGAAACTAATGGCTCTTTCTCATAGACATATGAGGCTTATTTATACATGAATAATCATTGAGAAGTCGATGGGACCAAATCCCAATGCTCAGATTTCAAATTTACAATTTTAGATAAAATCCTAAAAAATCTCGGTTTTATTGCAATTTGGGTAGATTCGAGTTATGGATCCACCCATATCTTTCCAGCCAATTCGAAATGTTGAAAACGGTTTCTGGGTTCTATAGCTGGATGATATTCCTAAAAACATATTTTTCTGTTTTGAAATATATCCTCACATGTGCACGAAAATCGAGGTGCAAGTTGGCAGTTTGAGTTTTGTTGTTAATTTTGGCAGAATCATTCCCCCTGAGATGGAGGTACACACGTGCGAGATGAGTGAATTCTATCTCACTTTTCCGCATGAAAACATCATTTTGGAAAAAACCCATGTACCTGATTTTCCTCTAGAAGCTTTCCAAAATTTCGAATTATGTCTAGTACCAGATTAGCATGGGCTGGTATCGGAATAGGTGGAGCCTTGGCACCAGAATAGACTGAGTAGCAGATCATGCTTCTTAAGAGTCAAAGTGATTAGGATCATACATAATCAAGCATTTAATTGAATTAACTCAATAAAATTAAACAAATCATGCCTTAACCATAAGTTAACTCTCTATGCACATGATCAAGGTCATTAATTGTATTTATGGATGAAACAGACAATTAGATAGACATATCATAGGTAAAATTGACTTAGACATAGATAATATAGGGTAATAGAAGTGTCAATACTGAGACTCAACACTGCTACTGCAATTTCGTCAACTTCTCTTGCACCTTCTTGCTCATGTCTTCTTGTAGCTGTAACACCTATTGAACTACCTCCTCTATGGTATCGCTCACTTGGTAGCCAATTATATCAATATCATCATCGGTCAAGGTGTAGATAGCTGGCAGTTTATGTTCTTTCATCTTCTTGCACGGAGTTGTTTTTTTCCCCTTACCCGTGTATTTCCTCTTTCCCCCTATGTTTTGGATTTTCTCATGCACTTACCCTGCACCATTTCCTTTTTCACCACCTTGTGCCTCATCTGGTTCTTAATTTCATTGTCTCATTCTTCTTCCTTATCAGGGTGCTCCATTTCTTCATCTTCAACTTTCCATTCTTCATCCCAGTCATTGGCAATAAGGAATACATCCTCCTCTGTCAACTTGTAACTTGTTGGCATCCACTGGTGCGCTAGGTCTCTTTTAGATTGGATATACATGTGGTGCATCCCTACTTTGTTGCACCAATATCCTGATAGTTCTCCACAATCTCAGTGGTGATGCGCAGTGTGTGCTCTATGATATGCATGATCGTGTCAAAGTAGACATATAAGGTGAAATTGTTGTCTTGTTGTCTATCCTTGTGCATAGTATGCTATAAGTTAACATATCATGTCGTTGCATGATCTCTTCATGATTTTTTCAAAAACTAGCACTCATTCGGCTCCCTCTAGGAAGTCAATTTTATCAGTATGGTAAGCGAGGCATAGTGAAATTACATTCCTTCCTCATGGGTTTCAATGCAATTTGTTAGAAACTGATTGACAAAAAATGAGGCCCAATTCATCTGGACCCCTTATGTGCACTTCTCCACAGTGGCTATTACTGCGACCAACACCTCATCCTTCTGAAATTTCCTTAGTAATTTGTAGGCCAATACCTGTGTGGAAAATCTAACTACATCATTACTTATGTTGGTGACATCCAACCCTTGCTTTCCTCTAAAGATGTTGAAATTCTCTTTCATACTATTAGATAATGCCTTCTCCCCAGCCTTATTTGTGAATAATGTTCTTGGATCCTCCCCTGTTGTCAGTAATACTTTTATCCACACAATCAATTGTGTATCGATAAATAATGGAGGATCTAGACATAAAGTCCCTTCGTGGACGCAACTTAATAAAAACTTAATGCAAGCGTTTATTTCCATACTTCTACCAAATTGGGGGATTTCTAACAAGTTTAATATCCCTGATTTCTCTAGCCCGATTTCCCAAATCTGTGGTTCGACTAGTATTTCACCTGTCCTTGGTATCCTTTTAGTGCATAAACACTTGTCCCATGCTAACTCGGGAAACTTATGTGCATCTGTTATTTCATGGTCTGAAAAATTCAAAGCAACGATCTTTCCCATCATGTTCCCTTCAATAATGACACTGGCTGGTATGTCTGGTATAACCAACAAGTACTTGACATCCTTGGGAAGTATAACATGTGGTGCGGTGTCTTTTCTCGATGGTATGTAATCCATGGGAAACCTCGACTACAAAGCCGAAGCTCCGGGCGTTTACTCAAATTCTGGTGTGACTGGTGGTTGCATTTGAGATAGATTTCGTGTTGCGGAAGTTGGTGCTCCAATGTTTGGTGGTGCCATTGCTCTTTGCGGCCAATGCTCCCCTTTTGTGACTCTAAAACTACTATGTGTCGGATTTGGTTTTCCTGTGGTCTGTCTTAGATTCTCACAGTGCTTATGCATGTAAATACCCTTTCCATGTCATCTCCTAGTGTTCTTTTATAACCCTTTGAAAATTATCTGTGTACATTAGCACCTAAACTAACGGTCTAATCCACTAGTTGTGTACTCAATGTGTTATTTAATGCTACTTGTTTACCAAATATGCCACTGGATTATTTCCTCGTATTGGTAGTCTATCACGATTCCCAGTGGATTTTTCCATTTATGACTATGCGTCGTATTTATGCCTTGTCATTAACACTTTTTAACCTTCGTTGCTACCTTTTAATGCTTTTATTGGTCTTCTCAGCCCTATTCTGTGAAGTTTTTAGGGATTTTGCATGTAATCTCCCCGCTCAATGTAGTTTCATCCATCTGTGCGACATTCACTTCTTCTATACACTTATTGTCATTGTAACTTTTTTTTTTTTTCTTGTTTTTCCTTTGTTTTTCTTTACTCTTTTTCCACTTTTTCTTTTTCTTTTGCCTACTATAATACACTACCATGGTACATTCGTTCTTGCACAATTCATCCTAGTGCATGGGATGTTAGTTGTCCCTATATAGTTTCAGTTGATCACCATTCTACATTCCTCCCAGGACTTCACCATTCAATGTTTACGACTGCACAACACCTGCCTCTGTCACATACTTAATTACGTATGGTCCCAACCAATGCATTCGAAAATTTCATGGATGCTGCATAAAATTGTTTTCTTATAGTAATACTAAGTCCCTCACTTGAAATTTTTCTGTTTAATATGTCTATCATGCCATGCATTTTCTCTTTCCTTCTGAACTTGTTGATGGAACCATACAACAAATAATTCTTCCTCAAGCTATAGAAACTATGAAAATATCTTAGCTACTGCACCAGAGTCTGACAGATCAGTAATCAATGCAATGCATAGGCTAGGCACAATGAGCTCCATCGACATTACTGCTTCTTTCCCATAGACCAACCTAAAAGGTGTATGTCCAGTCAATTTTTTACTTGTAGTCCTATATGCCCAAGTACTATAGGGATCCTCAAGTCCCAATCATCCCTTCCTACGTTGTTGATATTTGTCAGAGCATTCTCCAAAATTTTGTTAAAATATTCTACTTTCCCATTGTCCCGAGGGTGATACGGTGTATTCCTCTAATGATGAATTCAAAATTCCTCAGTCAATGTTGCAATCATCTTATTTAGGAAGTGTGTCCCCCAATCACTCAGTAAACTGCATGGGAATCCAAATCATGTAACTACATTCTCAAAGAGAAACTATAGAATAATCTCTGCAATGATGTCTATGACTGGTGTTGCTTCTTCCCATTTGGTCAAATACTCTTTCATAATGACTATATACCTAGTTTTTGATCTTCTCACTGGTGGGTTGATCGATACAAAAAATTCTATTACCCATTTATCAAATGTCTGCAGCATAGCCTATGGGTGAAAAGGGATCTCATCCCTTCTGGATGAATTTCCCACCCTTTGACAAACATCACACGTCCGACAATATTCTTTAGCATCCTTGTGAACTCTGGGCCACCAGAGCCCTATGAAAAAAATATTTTGCACGATTGCTTTACCTGCATAGTGTCCTCCTGCAATTCCTTTGTGCGCTTATGAGAGTATCATTGGTATTTCATTCTCTAACACACATCGTCTTAATATTCCATCTGCACCTAACTTGTTTACGTTCCCTGCAATTAGCTGGTAGTTCATCAATTTAACCACTAATTGTTTCTTCTGTGCCACTTTCATGTCAGATGGGGCCATTCCTGTACTTAAAAGATGCACAATGTTTGTGAAGTATTTGCCCACCATTTTAACTACAAATAACTATGCATCCGACAATCTTTCATCTATATTCCTTGCATATTCTCCTGATAGTATGCGTGATAAGTGATCGGGTCCTACATTCAACTTCCTTGGTTTCAAAACAACCTCAAAATCATATTCCTAGAACAACAACAACCATCTGCATATTCTCCCCCCCAACACTGTCCTGTTCACTAAGTATCTTAGTGGAGAATGGTTTGTATACATCTTAAAATGAGAACCCAACAAATAGTGTCTAAACTTATACAATGCATATAACATTGCTAATCCTCCTCATTATGTAGTAGAGTAATTATTTTCTTCTATTGACACCTTCCTGCTTGCAAATACAATTGGATGGTATATGTATCCTTCTCCCATTTGAGATAATATTTTTCCCAAAGGTATGGATGATGAATCCACATGAACATAAAATTCCTTTCCCCAATATGGAAATATCAAAATTGGCGCAGTCACTAATTTTTTCTTCAATGTATCCAAACCTTTCTAACAGTTCTCATTCCACTATAACTTAGCTTCTTTCTTCAACAACTTCTCCATAGGTGTTGTAATCTTCGCATAACCCTTATTGAACTTCCTATAGTATCTTGTATGAACCAGAGTCATAGATGATTTTAGGGGCTAAATTTTGCAAATGGGATAATTTTCCATGGTTTTCCCAAAAAACGTTTCGCCAATTTTCATTTTTTCTAAAAATGATTCACCCAAATTCCACAGAATATAATTATTTTTACCTTAAAAATCGCCAAAATTTTATAGAAACTATATAAAATCCATAGAAATTTGAACATTTTTACAAATATATCGCCAAACATTTTATATTTTTCATATTAAGGACTACTAAGATTATCCCAGGTTTCTACATTTTCATATAAATTTCCATTCTTAAAATCATCTCTGCCCAGAGTTTCTCTCAATTGTCTGACTAATGTGGGTGATTGTAAGTCAAAAATCACCGCAACCTTTGTAGGATCCATTAATAATCCCTTCTTACATACCACATGGCCCAACAAAATTCCAAAAGGCATGCAAAAAATACATGCTTTCAAATTTAGTGAAATCTGACATTGTATGCACCTATCCAACATTAACCTAAGTACTTATATGTCATCCTTCAATAGGATAAACACAATCCAATCATCTAAGTAAACTTCAAGGAACTTATGAATAAATTCCTTAAAAGTTGTGACAACTACTCTTGAAAAAATTGCAGGTGCATTCTTCAGCCCAAAAGGCATTATTATATACTGATAGCTGCCCCACTCTATCGAAAAGGTAGTCTTATGTCCGTCTTCCTGCACAATATTAATATGGTGACATCTTGAAAATCCATCCGTGAAAGAGTAAGCATCCTTCCCTCCTAAATTATCTAGCACTTCATCTGTAAACAATGTATGAAATGGATGATGCAAACATGCATCATTTAGCCTCCTTAGGTCTACACAAGTATTAATTCCCCCTGTTTTCTTATCTTTCACTACCATTGGACTTATGCATTCTGATTCCATGACTGGTTCAATGATTCTGCCTTCTAACATTCGGTCCAGCTTTACCTTTACCTTCTCTTTATATTTCAGATTCAGTCTGTAAGGTCTCTGTCTTACTAGCTTAGCCCCTGGTTGCAAAGGGATCTTCATTTCTCCTAACTCTCCATCTATCCCCTTCATTTCTGTGAATGTAGTTGGGAATAGATCTTGATACTCACGTAGTAAATCTGCAATMTTCTCCGCACTTTCATCATTCCAGTAGTCGCATATTTGCACAAACTTTGGATTTTCTTTTGTCCCAATATTTACCTTATGTGTCTTTAATGGCTGTGCATATGCAATAGATTCAAGCTTTGGTCCTTCTACTATGCATTCCCCCTTAGTTTTGGGTACTCGTATATTCCTTGGATCTTCCTCATCTTGTTATTATTTAGCAATAGTATAACATTCCAGTAATTCATGAACAATCATAGAAGCTCTGTGTGCACTACACATAGGTACTACCTCCATTGGTCATTCTTCTAAAAATATCTTGGTTATAATGGCCTACAAAGATGGATCTAGTAATGGAGATTCATGTTCAAATGTAAATGTTACCTTAAACCTTTGAATTAGTTGGTCCCAATTCATTGTTTCTCTGTGCATGTCTAGTTCTAGGTACCAATTCTTAGGAATTATATCCAAAGTATGTATAAACATGTGTGTCCATTCCTTCTTTGGTATTGAACTCCATATGTTTCTTCACTGGTCAACATGATTTGTTAGATCACCTACCCCTGTATGCTTCTGCACAATATAGTCCACTTTGGTGCCGAATCTAACTTGCATCAATCTTCTACACTACTGCCAGTATTCTATTCCTTATTTATGTGCAACCCACCATCTAGCTGGAGTGGCCTTCAAAACAACATCCAATGGAAACAATATTTGTTGTTTGGGTATTTGCAACTCAAATGCCTGTATGAAAGATTTTATGTCAGTCAAACCATCATACTTGGGAAGGTCACATAACTTCATTCCAAACATAATGATCAAGTAATGCGGGCACATCGATTGGTTGAAACTTCATTTATCCTCTGCTGCCAATGTTCTAGACCTTATTCTGATTCCGACGTGCATGGGCTAATGATTCTCCAACTTAATGCACCATTTGTAGCGGGGTTAACGTAGTCATTCATTCGCGCAGTCATATTATACAGGTTGTGAATTTTGTTCCCTTTTGCAGTTTCTATGTAGCTCTTTCCTTCTATCAGATCTAATGGCACGATAACTTTTAAGTCTCCTACCTAAAATAGCATTTCCATCCTCTTCAGATTAATAATTATTTGATTGTCAAAGGCCCTTTCTAACCCCATTAGTTTTGGATATTGATGAATATTATCCATGATTTCGATGACTTTGAATTCTTTTATATTGCACACCCGATATGTATTCACATGTATCAATCAATCGACCAATTGGTACTATCTTGTGTTGGTTTGTCAATCTTAACTGGTCAGGAAACTAGATTAACTTGGGTTTCCCCATCATTTCCCATGTTTTCTTTGGTAACACATTCACATAAGAAGTGAAGTCTAAAATGAAATTGTCCACATCATATTCTCCAATCTACGCACTTAGTCTGAACTCTTTGTTGGTCCTCTTTTTGCAAAGTACCTAATTCACTACCCTCTGTGTGGTAGGAATTTCCCTTTCTTGTGTGCAATTGTCAATCATTTCACATAATGCATTCAACGCAGTTTCATATTTGATCAGTTCTATGCAACTTCTCATAAACTCTCTTAGAGTACTTAACTCATCAAGCGATTTTTTTCGTATAGTACGATCATAGACTGGAGGCATGTCGACCACATGAGGCACAAATGATGTTGATGTTACCCAATCTGGTCCTAGTATCTCTTTTCTTGTCCTCTGATATGTCTCCTTTTCTAGGCGAGGATCAAATTTTAGCATAGATCATGTTGATTTCCTCACCCATTTATCAACCTGCCTCCCTCCATTCATCGCATCAGCCCCTGTTCTATCTCCCCCATGTGTAACAACTGCTATTCTAGGTCATTCATTGTGTTTCTTGGTTGATATATTTTGTATGTTCTAATTTAGGTTCTAGTTCAGATTCCCTCTTACTTTGCACTTCACAAGTAGTTGAGGATAGTCCTCTATTGCATGATCCATTTCTCTACAATATGTGTAGGTTGTACAAGGATTTAGGAAGTCACAATCTAAGTGCCTTGGTTGATTACAATTGTAGCAGATTATTGGGCCTCTACCTCCTCTGCCAAAAATTCCTCTACCTCTACCCATGCCAAATCCTCCTCGTTTTCTTAGATTAAATCCTCTCTGATTATTATACTTTGGAACACCTCCTTCTATCACAATATTCTCCTCTTGAATCCTATACATATCTTAAGTGCGCTCTCTCATCAAAATGAATGTGCGACAATCCTTCTCTTTGTTCCCGACTGAATTGCAAAAGTTACAAAATAAATTCCTTGGCGTACTATGGTATTTCTGCAGCAATGGAAAATCAGGTGGATGATGTCCCCATTTCTTACATATTTCACAGTACCCTCCTCTTGGTAATGGATTTAGTACTCCATTCGTAAAAACTGCACAAAAGTGGGGCATCCATCCTTATGGTGGCCTTCAGTCCTACACTTGGTACACCAGACTTGTTCTCACTTCTCCTTCCCTTTTGTAAGCTCTACTAATTAAATGGTCAAGGAAACTAAATTTGTTTGTACTTGCACCATCCCCCCACCATCTCCTATAGGATATGCTTCTAGCTTCATTGCAATCTCCAAAGATTCAGGCTACAATGCAACCTTATGTTGTATCAAGAGACAATGAATGTGTGGCAATAATCCTGCAATAAACCATTCTCTATGTTGTTGATCAAGAATTTGGAATGTCAACCTACCGATAAAATCCTTAAATATTTTATCATAGTCCCAAATTGACTCAATCTACACTAGTTTTATTTCCTTCAATTCTGTGATGTACTGCGACTTAGACTTTGGCTTCTTGAACTATTTCAACAATACTTGTCTAATTTATGCTAGTTTCCTTACTTGACCTGTAGGTGTAGTACTCTATAGTTTCATGTACCATACTAATGTGCGGCCTCTAAACATGTTTTCCAGAAACACAATCTTTATAGCCTCATCCTGGACATTATTCACAACCCAAATTATCTCACAAACAAAGAGATGTTGTTCTAGGTCCTCCGACCCAACTCCTTGGAACTCAAGAAGTCTTAATGTGTTGTCTAACTCTACCGTGTTTTTTTGTGTAGTACCTCCCCTTGGAAATGATGGTTGACTCTGAATCGACACACTGCTTCCACTACTCTCGCTATTGCTACTTTATCTACTATAAGTTCTTTTGACAAATTCTCAAATGTTACCTCAGATCTCTATGACACACATGGGGTCGTGGAATCGACACATGATCAAGCCTGAGTAGGAATTAATGACTCTTCTATTATATGAATGAATTGAGAATCCTCTTCCTCTCCTTTTGTGTGCAGTATTTCTATGATCTGGACTATTGCGCATGGTTCTCTCCTCTCATACTCACTATGTGGATCTCCTTTCTTAGCCCCATTCTTCAACCTCTTGTACCTTTTTCTATTACAAAGTACTCCAAAATTGTCCTCTTCTTTTGATATACCTTCCTCATTTCTTTGCATCCTCAATCCTTCCCCTTCCTTCTTCATTTCTTTCTCCATTATTTCATACCTTCATACTATCCTCTAGTCATCCCTCAATTCCCCTATGTGTGTGAAGACCCTTAGTAGTTAGATTCCATCGTCATCACACACTCATCACACAACAACATATTTATCCAAGTACCCAATTCTTTCATAAACGTTCTGCATGTACCATTAAAGAAATCCCTTTCTACAACACTATATGATTGGGTACAATCTACTGCAAATTTCGTAATACAACCCCGCAATATGTTGCTCAAGTAGAAATCAACTGCACGAGAAATCTTATTACTTACAAATTCAATTGTCTTACCAATTCATGATTCCATTTCCTCGACATTGCAGTATGCTATCTCCCAATATTCTCCACTAACCTTTCTAACCATTTAGTTAAAATAACAAAAAATTCACCAAATAAAATTGCATGCAACTATATAAACACATACCGTTGCAACCATTCCTCATTTCTCATCTGAGGGTTTCTATTCTCTTTCTGAGAAAATCTCTGTTCGTTCCTTTCTAGCCATTCAACGATCTCTTTCTTATTTGGCCTCCAAAACATTCCCTCAATTATAGATTCTGGGTCTTGACAACAGAATCATTTTTCGACGCATGGTTGTAAGACCCTATGTTATAGTCCAAAATTCCACCACTATGCATTTTTTATCATGGCTCATCCATATACAAACTTTCAAATCACTTTTGCAGAGTTTCCTTCTTAAAAAATCCATTTTTCAAGGTGTACCCTCCCTGATACACATGCAATATGCATACATACATGAGTTGATACATATGCATCCCACATAGACTCAAAAAAATTGCAAAAAAAAAACATTGTGCTTCCCAACAGGTTTTATGGGTTATGATGGGTTGCAAAACCATTTTTACCTCCTATAGACCTTCTCATAATCAAATAATCATCTAATTTACATATAAAAAGGACCCTAGGGGGGTCATTTGATGATATAGAATGAAGAAAAAAATAAACTCTGCCTAAATTTCTCCTTCTTTCTCTCTGAGCTTATGCATCCAGTTCTGAGTATCCATCCTTATCATTCTCATTATCTCATCCTCTTTATGCATTCCATCAAACTCCTTTTTTTGCATGCTAATTGTGAGGATTTTCTAGTGATTTTGGGATTAATGCACTTGGAGTCTTATTGGAGGAACCCAGACAAGGTTCGTTGAGCGGTGTCGACATCAAATATTCTGGTTGTCATCTTACTTACATGTTATCAATAAAAGAGAGATTTCCTTTCTCAATTCATGCGTCTATTTTATTGTGAATAATTTTGAATGTTTATAACTTATTTCATGAGAAATAGTACATGTTTATGTTTATAATGATTGCATACATGCTCTTGTAGATTGTTTTTTATGTTATTTCAGGTCAACTTTGGGAAGAGATATGCAACTCAGGAGCGAGCAATGGATAAAGGGGATCTAATATGAATGAAAGGATACAAGGTGTCATTCTTTATCTTTTT